>JAWQFJ010024179.1:15000-17500 GCA_034096865.1 Theodoxus fluviatilis | reverse complement strand
GTGAATGAACGAATGATTGAACGAATGAATGATTGAATGAACGAATGAGTGAATGAAAACTTTACAGCCTATCAACCTTTGCAAGGTATGCAGACCCATTAATCACACACTCACTGGAGCTCATTAGAGTAAGGAAAGGACAGGTCTAACCTTCTCAAGTAATTCGCCTTTAACGATTCGCGTGGGGAGACATGCTGGATCTGTCCAAGCTCCACCCCACGTGACATGGGTGAGCCGATGGGAAGTTCGTATGGTTGGAAGGTCTCTATGAAACTGAAAGGCTTCGGGGCAGGGCAGGCCCAATTGGCCCTTCTACTAGAATGATCTATGAGCAAACTATTGCTTTCGGCCGCGTCTTCCTCCATTTACCTCGGCTCGCTTCTTTTGTTCCTTCTTGTATGAGGAAGCTTTACATTAGTAATATTACAAGAGTTGTCCCTTGCTTTCAAATTTCACCAAATAAGGTCGGCAAGGAAGATTATTTCTCTCGGGAATGCGTCAGGCTCAAGTGACTTTTTGTTTCAGCGTTATTGTCTTTGTTAGTATCCATGGTTTCGTTTTCTTTTGAATGCTTTCGGCGAGAATTTATAAAACTAAGGGAATGATTACGACAGTAATGTAGCCCTCGGCTCTGACCTTTGCAAGTTTGCGAGTTTCTTATCCTAATTTCACCGACGTTTGATGCCCGAAAGCCTCCGGAGAATAGAGCTAGCGTAGTCCATGACGTCGTTTATTTCATTTTAATCATTCTACCGCCTGAATTGCCCGAATAGTAATCGTAAGTTTTACGGTGCTCCTCACAAAGAAGTTCTTACGTCACCATTGACGCTGGCATAGCTGGCCAATAAGTGATCATTTCCAAGGCAACTCTAAAGATATACGTGTAGAACAACATGTCGCCATGGATGGCTAAGATAATATGTTCTGCATGTACTGGTATTTCGTTCAATGTTATCATTCTCTCTCTCTCTCTCTCACTCTCTCTATCTCTCTCTCTTTATCTCTCTCTCTCTCTCTCTCTCTCTCTCTCTCCCTCGTATGTGTGTGTGCGTGTGCGTGCGTGCGTGCGTGTGTGTGTGTGTGTGTGTGCGTGCGTGCGTGCGTGCGCGTGCGTGCGTGCGTGCGTGCGTGTGTGTGTGTGTGTGAGTAAATCAATAAGTCCGTCCGTCAGTCCGTCCGTCCGTCTGTCCTCTATCTCTCATTCTCTATTTATTGTCTATCTCTCTATCTGTCTGTCCTCTACATCTCTCTATTTTTCTATCTCTCCATGTATCTATCTGTTAGTCTATGTGTCTGTCTGTCTATCTTTCTATCTATCCGTAGGAACCTCTTTGTACCATTACCTAGTTTGCAGTGCGAAACTTCAGGGGAAGTTTTTCAGACTGAACTTCAGCGTATTCTTTCTCTCTTTGACGCTTATACCTCCTGCTCACGGCCCTTTTTATTGGGAGACGGTTGTTACCCTATTGGGTTGTTACCCTATTCATTTATAATATGATAATTACCATGTCACATCAGATGATACAGTGATGTGGACGGAAACACACGCTGAGACGTCTTGTCCTTGCCAACAATTATCTCACTGCCCTGAATGAGTCAGGCGCTGAGCTGCAACGTACATGTACATGTACATCTTCGTCTCTCTCCCCCTAGTCACTTTTCGTTCGTCGTCTGTTATTGATCTTGTTGGTTTGTAAAGGCGTTTTGTGCAAGGCTATGTCCTTGTTCTGATCTGTGTTTGCAAGCAAGTTGATGCCTGATTTCCTCCCAGTTCTGCCCTCATCTACTGCTTCTACTGGGAAGAGAAGAAGTCCGAGAGGTTGCCTTCCTTCCTCTGTCTACACCGCTTCCATTGCTGTCTGCCTTGCAGTGGCGCAAACCGGAAGCGGAAGTCGAGAAGATCGCGTAGAGCGACGTCACTCTTTGGAGATCCAGCCCGGGTCTTCCCAGAATGCTCCTCTCCCGGACCCTTTCTTCGCAGGTACCCTTTTGTGCATGCCTGCACGTCACTGGAGCCATGCTCTTTAATCCATCACCTTCCACGTCCCCCTTCCTTTTACTCTTTGTCTTTCGCTTCTCTCCACTTACACACACCGCCATCTCCCAACTCTCTTTGTACTCCTTTACCCCTTCCCCTCCGTCTCCCTCGTATCGCAACACAACTGCTTCCTTTTCCCTTCACCTTGCACAATAATTTCCATTTTACAGAAACCTTTACCCTTTGCCCCGTGCTTTTTTCTTCTTCCAGGAGAGTTGTAATATTCTTCTCTGCCAAGTGATACATGATTGCCTATGCATGGCACTGCATGAAGACGTCAAGGCAAGTCACGTGGTCTTGGATCGCTTAGACAATCTTTGTCGTCGAAACCTTGAGGAATATAACTGCACCTTATTTCTTGAGGCATGTACAGTTTTCGCGAGGGTCATGATGGACTGAACATTGAATGGGTTCTTCAGGAAGCATGGTAATGAATCGTGGCGTAGTCACGCTCATAATCAC
>JAWQFJ010024179.1:0-10000 GCA_034096865.1 Theodoxus fluviatilis | reverse complement strand
TGGCTACGAAAACAACCATGTCGAAACGTTATGCACGGAACTTTATGTCAGTGGTTTTCCTGTATAGGTCAGTCAGAGAAAACAGACTCAGATATCGACGTCCAGGACAGCAAAGTGACCAAGACTGACCCGTGCCTGAGCATGGTGACCCACCGTCCTCGCGCCACTTTGACTCAGTAGCACGGCGTTGTTCGGTTTCCTTGTCATTAGTGCTTGGAGGCACGTCAGTTATCGCGGGTCCGACAGCAGTCCAGTGCTGTGTCCTCTACACCACCAAGCCCCGTGTCCTCGTGGTGTAGACTCAAAACGATTCAAGATGCTGAACGAGTAAGAACGCTGGCGGATGATGTAGAGGGCAGTTTGACATTTTTACTGATAAACAGTCTACGACTCTTTGGGCTGACAAGTCTATGTTACAAAATTTGCACTTGACAGATAGTAGTTTGATACATTTCAACACTGCTACTCCTCTGAGAGATAAATGGATGTAACAAGCATTGCACTTGGTGCACAGAATCAAATCACAGCAGTGTTTTCATTTGGCGACAGTCTTTTTAGGCGTGCATGCGTCCATATATCCACTCGGCTCGTATTAAAGACTTCTCCTCAACAAAAAGCTATTACAAAACTGCGACAGTAGAGAGCACCCGGTGTTCGCGATCAGGCATGCGCAGAGAGGCTTTGCCATGAAACCACATCCGGCAGACGCCATGTTAAGGAGGCGGCGCGTTAGAAGTGGAGGAAAGGCGGGAACGCTCCCAGAGCAACAGCCAGGCCGTTTGATTCGCTTGAAGCAGCAGCACTGGCTACTTGTCAGCTGCCGGGTCATCCAAGCTTCAAGACTCCTCAGACTGGTGGGTCGATGTTGGATTTTGTCCCAAGTACAAACCCTCGTAATTTTCGTATCCCCCCCCCCCTCTCTCTCTCTCTTTCTCTCTCACCACTCCACTCCCTCCCAGCCTGTCTTCGCCACCCACCCACCCTCCCTCTTCCCACTCCTACATCACACTCCACCCCCCCGCTTCCCCCCACGCCACCCATCCCCCTCACCCAATCCCACATTTCTTTCTTTATGACAGGAGGTGCATCTCCACTCCTCCTCCGAAATTAAATTTCGGATCAAGAAAAAACCGGTGCCGGCTTTCTTGGGCGAATTAGAGAGCCCTGTGTTGAGGCGACCCCTGCTCAACCCTGCTTTGTGGCCGGGGATTTGTCGGCGTGACTTCCTGCCTGAAGACAGCGATGCTGGATGAGCTTCTTCATGGTCCGCGTACTTGCAAGGCCCTGGTCTGTGGAAGGCGAGCCTGCTGGCGAGGAACTGGAGCGAATTATTCGCACGCAAGACCGTGTCAGGCTGACAAGTAATGTGTGTAACGGCAAGAGAGAACGTAGTGACGGAAAATGATTCCTCCTCCACATCTTTCCCCATGAACACTTCCCTCCACCTTTTTTAAAATAAAGAGTTTTGGGAAAGCTTGTATTTTTCAATTTACATTTGTAAGTGTAATATTAAATCGACTATCATAATCAGAGCAGAAGCTAAACTGGGCGATTATAGACGTTTCCCGTTGCGATTTTTATGCGTCAGTTTTAACAACTTTCTGTTGTCATTGCATTACTTAACAAGACCATCGTTATGATATGAGCTAAACAATGCGGTGGGTGGATGGAATAATGTGTAAGGCCTATCATCCTTTGTCGGCTGTTTAAGGTCATTAATCAAGAAATACATGTACATTAGATCTGGTCATACCAAGAGAAAATCCAAGTTACGATTTGCCTGGTTATTCACCTCTTACGAAACGCGTAGGGATACGCGGTGGGTCGATTCTTACCCTCAGTCTATAGAAGGCAACGCTCCTCTTACAGAGTTAATCAGGTTACACAACATTACGGGCAGAAGAACTAACATCACCATGGAGCGTGGTGAAGTTTACAGCGGAGGAATCTATCATTCGTGATCCTGTACAAGTCGATCAAAACATTCCTTGTGATGCGTCATAGCCAAGTAAAAACTTGACGAAGAGATGAGATTCTAAAAGAATTCACTGGCCAATTAAGTGTTCGTGCAGCTCCCCGAAGACTGCTGATTGCTGAGAGGGAGATTATTTCAATCGTCTCCTAGCAGTTCAACAAGGGGCCCGAGCAACTGAATTGCCATACTGGGTATTTTAATTAAGGAACCACTAACAAGCGCAATGATTGCTCCTGGCGAAACGACACGAAGAAGGCGGGCAGATGAGCAGGACAGTCTGACGTCTTTACACCCCTTACCATGCCAAGTCTGCCTCGACGCTCTTGGAGAAGTGTCATCAACGTGCACTTTTTCGATATGGGATTTCGCCCTTTTGCATGTTGCCTTTGATTTTAGAATAAAAGAATACCTCTCTCGTCGATGTCGTCTTGTTTGTGAATCTGGGACATTTCCAACGTGTGGTGGGGAGAAACCTGACTCGGCGAATTCGTCTTTAACGTTAACGGAAAGGCCGAACGAAACGTTTGAACAGATGAAGAGTTATTTCAAACAAAATATGGATTTTCTTACCGAATGAAGGAAAACACAGATAAAATTTCACTAGTGATAGAATTTCCCTGTATGACCACTGAGGATGTTTCACAAACTGGAGAGGTGTTCTATTGATATAAACCTTGCCCTAGCATCATGTATGAAAAGGGAGGATTTCAATCAAAAGTGATGTGCTTCTATGGTATCGCTGAAGGACATTTTGAGCGCGTCATTGGGAAATGGCCAAGATTTCCATTGAATGAAAGCAGAAAAACGAGGGGTGGGCAACGAAAAATCTGCAAGGAACGATTCTTTGCCTGAATGCAAGGGAAAGGTTGATACAGGCTTTCCCTCTTTCTCTAACGAGTGCCTATGAGTATCGGCGTCGAAGTTGCGATCGCACTTTCTCACAAAAGTTTTCCTCGAGGGCTAGTCATGCTTTGTGCGGGAATATTGGAAGCTCAATCGAGCACATTCACTCCGGACCAATATTTGCCCTTTCAGAAATAGTTCGTTTATCTTGAATGGGGTGGTAACAGCAGGGGGAAGAGCTTGAGAGTGTCGGGCGGTGCCTCCCTCGCGGAATCACTCTGAATGGAAGCTTATAGAGAACAAACTTGTTTTCCCAGATCCTTCGATTCCAGCATATCTTTTTTGTGGTTGCCTTGCTCGGACTGAGTCCACTCGAGCTGCGTCTGAGACGATCGTGTCCCCACCGGGCGCAGGGTCCCTGATTCAGGGGTCCAGTTTCGGCGCCTAACATAACCAATTGCTCCATGATTGACATTTTGCCCCACAGCCAACTCCCAGCTAGGAGGTCCTCCCGAGCAGCAAGGCCGGGCAAACTTCGGGCGTAATCGGAGGTTTCCGGTACACTGACGAGGAGTAGAAAGCTACTGGGACGCCATGTTGTATGAAAGGAGAGATAACGAGGCTGTGGCAGCGAGCTCGCCCAATCACAGCTGGGCGAATTGGTCTAATGAAGCAATAAACACTCAGCCAAATCGGTGTAATGCTAGGTTGACTTCGAGCGACCCCTGCCTGGTAGGGAGTGGACGGATGAAAGAAGACTGACTCTTGCATTACTTTGGCACTCCCAGCTAGTCAGGTGCTGTCACGGCGTAGGAGGAATCTGGCAAACCTCCTGCGCTTCAGGGTGTGAATGGCCCTTGACTTGTGACGTATGCAGCGCGACAACAACTGCAGCGTAGACGCTGCGTGTGCATTGAATGTGTGTTGCCTGTGTGTGTAGATGTGTGTTGCCTGTGTGTCTAGATGTGTGTTGTCCGTGTGTGTAGATGTGTGTTGTCCGTGTGTGTAGATGTGTGTTGCCTGTGTGTCTAGATGTGTGTTGTCCGTGTGTCTAGATGTGTGTTGTCCGTGTGTGTAGATGTGTGTTGTCCGTGTGTCTAGATGTGTGTTGTCCGTGTGTGTAGATGTGTGTTGCCTGTGTGTCTAGATGTGTGTTGCCTGTGTGTCTAGATGTGTGTTGCCTGTGTGTCTTAATGTGTGTTGCCTGTGTGTCTAGATGTGTGTTGTCCGTGTGTGTAGATGTGTGTTGCCTGTGTGTCTAAATGTGTGTTGTCCGTGTGTCTAGATGTGTGTTGCCTGTGTGTCTAGATGTGTGTTGCCTGTGTGTCTAGATGTGTGTTGCCTGTGTGTCTAGATGTGTGTTGCCTGTGTGTCTAGATGATTGTTGCCTGTGTGTCTAAATGTGTGTTGCCTGTGTGTCTAGATGTGTGTTGCCTGTGTGTCTAGATGTTTGTTGTCCGTGTGTGTAGATGTGTGTTGCCTGTGTGTCTAGATGTGTGTTGTCCGTGTGTCTAGATGTGTGTTGCCTGTGTGTCTAGATGTGTGTTGCCTGTGTGTCTAAATGTGTGTTGCCTGTGTGTCTAGAAGTGCATTGCCATTTGTCTAGATGTGTGTTACATGTGTGTCTAGATGTGTGTTACCTGTGTGTGTGTGTGTATGTGTGGTGCTTGTGTGTCTAGATGTGTGTTGCCTGTGTGTCTAGATGCGTGTTGCCTGTGTGTCTAGATGTGCATTGCCTGTGTGTCTAGATGTGTGGTGTCTGTGTGTCCAGATGTGCGTTGCCTTTTGTCTAGATGCGTGTTGCCTGTGTGTCTAGATGTGCGTTTCCTGTGTGTCTAGATGTGTGTTGTCTGTGTGTTCAGATGTGCGTTGCCTGTGTGTCTAGATGTGTGTTGTCTGTGTGTCTAGATGTCTAGATGTGCGTTGCCTGTGTGTCTAGATGTGCGTTAACTGTGTGTCTAGATGTGCGTTGCCTTTTGTCTAGATGTGCGTTGCCTGTGTGTCTAGATGTGTGTGATCTATGTGTCTAGATGTGTGTTGCCTGTGTGCCCATATGTGCGCTGCCTGTGTGTCTAGATGTGCGTTTCCTGTGTGTCTAGATGTGCGTTAACTGTGTGTCTAGAAGTGCATTGCCATTTGTCTAGATGTGTGTTGCTTGAGTGTCTAGATGTGTGTGATCTATGTGTCTAGACGTGTGTTGCTTGAGTGTCTAGATGCGGGTTGCTTGAGTGTCTAGATGTGTGATGCTTGAGTGTCTAGATGTGTGTTGCTTGAGTGTCTAGATGTGTGTGATTTATATGTCTAAATGCGTGTTGCCTGTGTGTCTAGATGTGTGTTTCTTGAGTTTCCAGATGCAAGAACGTTTAATACGGTTTTGTTTTAGTATGCATTTGACTGTTGTATCAATATGTTTGTCTTTAACACACCAAAACGCGTGTATTCAAGAATACTCCCTTTTCTTCTGTCTGTTCTCCCTATCTTTTCTTTGCAAAATTATCTCACACTCCTTTCCTCCCTCCCCCTCCCCTCCTTCTCTCTCTCTCCCTCTCTCTCTCTCTATCTCTCTCTCTCTCTCTCTCTCAGCTGCTCAGATTAAAATATATTGTTTTTGTACTTGTGCTGTGGACAGCCGGCTAAACAAAAATCAATCAATCAGTCAGTCAGACCAATCAGTCGGTCGATCGTTCGGTTGGTAGGTGGGTGGGACAATAAGTCAATCACTCATAATCCCCCCCCCCTCTCTCTCTCTCTCTCTCTCTCTCTCTCTCTCTCTCTCTCTCTCTCTCTCTCTCTCTTTCTGCTACTTGTACTTCAAGACTCATTGAGCAAACAATTGCATAAAGCATCAACTAGAACATTGTTAATGTCATTGTTATTATATTGTCTATATATCATTGCCTACTGCTGTACATTGACATACTACTTGATACGTATTGTAATCCTCTCTCTCTCTCTCTCTCTCTCTCTCTCTCTCTCTCTCTCTCTCTCAACAACTGCAGCAAAATTTCACCGTCCCAAAAGGAACTTATCGTCACATTCTTCTAGTCATGCTTCCACAACACGTTACTTTCCGCGCAGCTTCGTCTCTGTGTTCGGAACTCCTCTCCCTTTCTCTCTGGCCGTGTACTCTTCCGGACCAACCATCCCCGTAGAGGTGAGGACTTCCTTCTCGGGCGAGATTGCAGACACACTCTTAGACGTCCTCCTCCCAGCACCTCTCCTTGGACAGCCAGACAGAGCTGTAACAAAATTTCCGGCCATATTGAAGGCGCCGACGGCGGAAGAGGGAAAGTTTGCTTGGTGCTACCAGGGAACGCAGATGCCGAGTCCGTCCTAGGCAGCTTCACAGAGCGTCAAGGGCTCACTTCAGCCTCCGCCGCCGCTTCTGGAGACAATGGGCGTTT
Organism: Theodoxus fluviatilis; assembly: GCA_034096865.1. NCBI lineage: Eukaryota > Metazoa > Mollusca > Gastropoda > Cycloneritida > Neritidae > Theodoxus > Theodoxus fluviatilis. Next base: position 3,778 of record JAWQFJ010024179.1, on the reverse strand, counting down.
TCCTGCTCGCGGCACTGCGCTCACTCCACGGGAGTTCCTCGTACGCAGCCCTCTTCCTGAGATCGATTCTCGTTCGATTGACGATTTCGAAATGATCTCGTAACCTTTCTGAAGAGGACTTCACATGTCTTCACGCTGAAGTCTGGCAGGACGGTGGAAAATGTTGAATTAATGAATTTGCCTGCGCAGGCTGTGCTTGTGGGAGTGTAGTCAAAGGGGAGGATCTCGTCTTGTCCACTTCATGGACTTTTACTCTGAATGCACGCAACAGCCCCGACGACGGTGCCGTCAACGAGGACTTTATGACAAAGGGAAGCAGCGCCGTAAGCGATGACCTTGAGAGTACAAAGGTAATCAAGTGCTGTGGATGTTGAGAACTTCTGAAAGCCCAATAGTCTTGTAACCATGCCGACCTTCCGAGCCACGTCTTGATGGGAGTAATTCTGAGTCGTGAATGTCAAAACCTCTGGCGTTTAACGAGAATGCACATGGGATCGGTCGAAATCGTTGAGATGACTACAAGGTCGTCAAACTAATTCTCTTTGCATGCAACAGTTAGAGCGTTATCAAACAGAACAACGTGAATGAGCCACACGTATGAATATGGACATGCATGTCTCTGCGCAGTTGTATTGACTGTTTCTCATTCCCAATCTGGTTCACATTGTTATGAAAAGAGTGAAAGAAGACGTGAACGAAAAGGACGCTGCGGCAATTAATGAAATGTCAGCGTGTTTGAACAGTCCAAGAAACGTAATATGAGTCCCTCGCAGAAACGATCACACAAGCACGTCACACAAAGGCCGCTAAAAAAGGAAACTAGTTCATTTTTCACCAAATCAGACCCCAAACCTGTTTCAAAATACTGTTTTTGACCTCTTTGTATTTTATCTGTTCAAACCGAGGCTTCGCGACTGACTGGATCACATACAGTACAACCACATGCATCATGCTTCATTTGCAAAACCTACCACCATATTTATCCAGTGGAAGGACACTTCATGCAAAATAAAATTATCCAAAATTGTGTTCACTGGACATGGGCAAGTGTTAATTTGTGCTCTCATTACTCCAATCTGGAGGGATCCCTGTTCTCAAAATAGACTATAATAATCATGTGTAAGAATGTAATGATTTGATAGAATGTTTTGGTTTGCTCAAATACATGAACATTTCTTTTGAGGATGTTCACCCCTGGTCGCCACTGCGCAGTACCCAGTCAACGGTTGAACGTTTGGGCAGGAGAGGCAGTGCAGGCTAAGCGCCTTGCCCAGGGATGCGAACTCTACGATCAATGCTGCATTGAACACCGCACCTGCCAGTCGCAAGGCGACCGTCCTCACCACTGGCCTGGAGCCCTGGTCTAAGTTTAGAAATGCATTTACGATTAGTTATCATGAGGGGCTTTGCACTTTACATGCGTGACACGAGGCGCTGAGGCTAGCCCTTCGGCAGCGTCAGGAAGTAGAGCCAAAAGATTAGCTGACGGATCTCTTCGTTTGGAGGCCTTTTATTGGTCATGTTCCTTCAGGGAAATATTATTTTTCCCATAAGGCAGGTTTCACGATATTGCATACTGCAGTTTACCACTACACCCAATCATTCATGAAAAATAAAAAGTCAACCAGGGGCCCAAAAACAGTTTGCACAAAGAGTTCAACTTTATTTCTACCTAAAACAGTAAAAAAATGTATATGAACATACTTATTTCCAAAGTTATTGATTTTCAAAGATCCTATATCCTGAAACCACAAAAAATGCTTTTACAACTTCAGTGCATCATAACTGCTACAAAATGTTGTTTGGAAGCAACCAATGACAATCATCTTTAACATACACTATGTACACCTTAAGAAAAGTATTAAACTTGCAATAAAAGTGACAACATTGATCAGAAGGATGGTTGACAGATAAATGACGCTAAATTTAGAATAATTTTGTCTTTACCGTTTCCTGTAGACCTCAGGAGTCATCACTAGATAAAGAAATCATTCTAAAATTGAAAACCAAACATCTATAAATCATATCCACACAACAGATAGATATTTGACTCAATCACAATGACATGGGTGGACTCAAACGACCCCCCCCCCCCCCCAAATTCAAAAACGGGGTCAAACTCGCAGTTACTTGCTTCAAGGAAAACAATCCCAAACTTCTTCAATTTCAGTACAACCTAACTTATGGCCATAGAAAAGCAATCAGAAATGCATACATGCAAGCTTTAAGGGGGCACACAGCCTTTGCTACTTCGTAAAAAAAATCATCAAAAATCAAGTTTTGAGTTTAACACAAATGAAGTCTGGAGAGTCTCCACAACACTTTTGCATTGTAAATTTAAAAAACAAACATCTACAACTAATTTACCAAAAGTGTGTGTGCGTGCGTGCGTGCGTGCATGCGTGTGTGAGTGAGAGAGAGAGAGAGAGAGAGAGAGAGAGAGAGAGAGAGAGAGAGAGAGAGAGAGAGAGACGGAAATATGTTAGCGTGTGTCGCTGTGTTGATCGTGTGGTGGTTGAACGTTGCTGACAGATACAGCAAAACTCGAAAAAAGGCACTAAAAATGGTGAAACGTGTTTCTGCGATGCTCTGTTTTGAGGTAGGGTAGTTAAATCGGCGTACTCAGCACTTTCGTAGTACTCTTGACCCAACACCCCCTGCGAGACCATTCCAAACTGCTGAGCAGCGGTTGAGAGATAACGGCATTCTAAAAATAGCTTGAGCGAGAGGGGTGCCGCAACAGTGGACTAGCCCAATCGCCAACTCCGCCTGTGACAGAAGGCAACAATCGACCAGCGATCGCCAGGATTAACTGCTGGTACCCACAAACTGTCGGTTTTCACAATAACAAGTGCAAAGTAAACCATTACAAGTATGGGAGACAAAAGAAAAACGTTTTTGCTTTCGAAACTCTGCAAACATACTCAAGCATTCATCACTTGCCGGCCACAAGCGACGGAAATCTGTTCGCGTGTGTCGCTGTTTCGATCGTGTGGTTGTTGATCGTTGCTGACAGACACAGCAAAACTCGACCAAAAGGCACTAAAAACGGTGAAACGTGTTTCTCTCTGCGATGTGTCTCGTTCTCTTTTATTTTCAAACGATCTCGCGTGCTTGTTCGTCACGTACGGTAAAATACTTGGAAATTTCCTAAATAAACTGAAGGCTGCTGATCGTTGCGTCATCTGACAGACGCTGGTCAGAGATCGAAGAAAATGCTTCCTTTTTGCGACTTTTTAATTCTGTTGCTGAAATAACGACTTTCCGATGCAGATTATCCATGAAATAATACCAACAAGCAAAAATAACAACGTAAAAAAGGCATCCGATCTGTAAAAATAGGCCTGCTTTGCAGGGAAGGCACGTGCGTTTTTTCTGACAGACGACTTCTGCTGATTGGCGAAAATTTTCCATTGAGGCTTTTAACGTTCTAATTCATTTTTATTTTTTATTTTGTTGATTCAGAGACTTAAATTGATGATAGCTGGATTGAATAACACAGTTGTTATTAAATTTGGGTGTTGTTTTCGTGTCTGCACTCAAACTTCGAAATGTGGTCATGACACAGAAAGTAAATGCCGTCTGTCAAGATCCACACGATCGCTTTTAAAAAAGCGCTCTCGCAAGCACATGCTCAAACTTTTTTTTTTCATTTTAAATTTTTTATTTCAATTATTACTCTGATGCGTGCACAACAGAAAAAATAATGAAAATCAACACAGTAAACAAGTAATTTGAACACAAAGTTTACACACATCCAAGAGCTCAGTTATCGTGA
>JAWQFJ010024178.1:62500-85000 GCA_034096865.1 Theodoxus fluviatilis | reverse complement strand
TCTATTGATTGGCTACCTACGAACAAGACTCACCGTATCCTTGCGCGTTGCATATATTTATTGACCTATTTCTATATCAGACTCAGACATAATCTTCAAAACAACTTATTCTCTTGCAAACTGCAGGGGTGAAGAACTGTTGCGCAGCGCCGAATTTCTCCACAGTCAACCTGCAAAAACAACGCGGGAAGAGGAAAAAGTCCACACAACTGAGCTATATGATAGTATCATCAAAGACGTCTTTGGTATTATCTAAATGTTTGGTGCGCAGCTATTTTAGACTACCAATCAGCCCCCGGCTTTGCACGGGATTTAGTCACAGTCAGCTTCGTCGATTCAGTATTGCAATACGCGAGTGACTGAAACTGCAGAAACATTGACAACTTGCCCTCGTCTAAAGACTAGGTGCATTTTTAACAGATCGAATACCGCCGATTATTCATACTGGTTGTTGGATGAACAAAATGTGCCTATCAGACGAGGACTGTACCGGTACTCTTCATTCCAGCGACTGGCATCGGTAGAAAACAATATCTTAGAACAGGCGAGGAGGGAAAGACGAGAAAACACTTCATGACAGAGTATCTCACGAAATAGTGCGACATGATACACACACATTACTGCGCTTGAATTTTAGATTTGTCGCACTGTTGATATGTTCAAGAGTTTTAGAAAAAAACAGGCTTCAGTATTTCGTGATAAAAGCTTTCACACAGTGATGTTTCAGGATTGGAGACTCGTGGGAAATGTTTTAATCCCAGTAGTTTCAGTGTTGCTATCATTTCCTGGAAATTAACCTTTTTTAAATGTGTGGACACTTTAGTGTGTTGTTGTTGTTTGTGAGGTTGATTCTGGAGTCTCGTTTCACCATTACTCAATAGCACTCATATTTTCCTTCAAACAACTGTCATCAGGGATTATATGAAGAGGAACTCGAGCAAAAACTGCCTTTGAAATGTTCTATGGATGATAAATGATGGCTTTATTTCAACAAAACCTGCCTGCTAATGCTCACAGAAATTTCTATCCACACACGAAAGAATTCATTTCGAAAGCAAGGAAAACTGACCATCCAATCCAAGAGTGTATGGCGACATCAGAATATGTCTTCCTCAACCGGGTTATTCAGGATTCGATACCCACCTAAAGTTCAGAAACTGCCTTTGTTTTTAACGAAATTTTGGTTCTGTTTTGAAATGTTACAGCCAATGTTTCGATGCAGGCTTACAGTACGTTGCCGCAGACAGATAAGTGAGAATCTGATAGTTGTGTGATGCCGCAAAGAAATCACCTTGTTCCGTATTTCTCATCTCCTACGGAACAATATGCTTCAGCAGAACAACGCAAACTCACTCCTCGCGCAACTGGTCAAGAACTTCGGACGCATGGATAAATCACTCTATTCGCGGCCACTTGTGGCCAGTGGAATGTTTGAACAAGATGCTGAATACTCATCTTTTCTTCCCTCACAGACGTAAAACTGGATAACCATGCAGGCTAAGTAGGAAAATAGTATACGGGTAGCGCGCTCATCCGGGGCCCGGTTCCTTGCCCCTCAGGAAGTTGAGATAGAGTTGGAAGACAATCAGAGTGCCCCACTGACAAAGTGGTTAACAAACGTGCGGTTTGAGCTCCCGGTATAGTTTGGGAAAAGTGGCAAACTAAAAACAAGCACAACCTTTTGCTTCACTGAAAATTGTCCCCCTGCGGGTTGGAGGTAAGAATTGACCCAACGAGTCTTCCTAAGCGATTCGTTATAGGCCAACAACCAGGAAAATCATGACTTGACTTAAGCTTAGGCTAACCAGCGGTAGTGACTTTCGTGATCCATGGCCTTGCATTTTATACTCAGGCTGAGAGGCTGTAAAACTTCATTGACTTATCACTCACCAACTTAACAACTGCTGGCACCTGACCGCAATGGCTGGAGCAGACTGGAGAACAGTATGTCAAGATGGCGACCTGACATCCCCACCCGGAGATAGGGCTTCCTCACACGTGGCAGATTTTGTTGAAAGGACACAACTTTTCTTAGTGTCCAGTAAAACAGCTAAATGAGAACTCAGGTGAGATTGAAAACAACAACAACAGACGAGGGCATCAGTTGGAAAAGGAACCCGTGAAAACCTCGCGGTAGTCGAGTCGACAACAACACCACTAGGCCCCGTGTATTACTCTATACTTACCCTGCGTTCCGTTGCACCCTGCTTCGTCTCTGCTACGATGTAGCAGGCTGAGGAGTTTGTTTTTTTCTTCAATACCTTAAAAACCACATTATCATTAAAAGTAGAGGGTTTTGGAGGCCCTCTTTGGATACATTAATCCCCATAATGATTTCACATTAAATTCTATCCCTCTTGATCGAAGAGACGACTTAATAAAAGCGTTAGGGTCGATTATCATTGTTACACGATCTTTGGTGACGTTTCACCCAGTGGCAGAGGTCAACTTCCTGTCAAGGTCGCTCAGCAGCTGGAGCATCTCAGAAGGCGCTCTGACTGCTTCACACTAGAGTACGCTATTAGCTGAGCCTAGCAATAATGAAACTACAGCGCCCGTAGCCGCATTTGATTGGCTCATATTAACTAGAATTAAATGAAAGTCACTCCAGGGACTTGCACGGCAAACATGCCTCGAGCAATATGGTTTACAGCCATGGAAGTGGCAGACGTGCCGATTGCTGTCAAATTCGAAGAAATAAATGTTTTAGTGCTCTCATCACTGTGGCAGAGTGGATTGTATGTCATGGTTTGATATCTGCAGCAAACGTAGGCATTTATAATACATTGCCTGTAACGAAGTAGCAGCAGACGACGCAAACATTCCTTCCTTTATGACTGATGATGGTTACCTCCCTTTTGTTATCAACGATAATCGACTTTAATGCTTTTATTAAGTCGTCTAGTCGATCAAGAGGGATATAATTTAAAGTGAAAGTATATTGGGGATTCATGTATTCAAAGAGAACCTTCAAAACTTCTACTTTTCATGATAATGTGCTTTTTAATCAATTAAAGAAACTAACCAATCGAAACTCCTGAGCCTGCTACATCGTAGCAGAGATGAAGCAGAGTGCAACGGAACGCAGGGTTAGTGTGTTGATATATGTCTTTCCAACTTTCCTTGTAGCATCGTGCTCATAGTGGCATTGTGGTATTCCTCTCGATTTACAACTTCCCAACCAGCCAGTCCCCTACAAACAAAACTAATAAAACACCCTATGGTGTGAAATCGCAACCTGGATCCATTGTAAACTTCGCCTTCCACCCAGTCATTCCACACGGGCAGTGTTTGATTTTCTTCCAACTCGAGTAGTCAGCTGCATGCGCACCTTGTGACGACCACAAGTTTTTCGCAATAAAATGCACACGTGAGAAAGATGCAGTGACAAAGAACTCTACAAAATATTCATAGTTAGGCGTCAGGTCATTCTACAACTGGCAGTAGAAGCAGCAGAAGCCACAGAAGTTTCGAATCGAACGAGGCTAGGCCGCCATTAGGACACCTTGCCGGACTCATTTCTACCGCTACGTCACAAGCAGGAATCCATCTGATTGGTTGTTCGAGGAAGTGTCCGACTGATATTTCCAATGGAAACTGCATGGTTACCAGAAATGTGTCCACGTGTGAGGAGGCCTTACGGGAATAAGACAGGCATGAGGAAACATTTTGTTTCCTGCACTTTTCTGGGGGAGCAGCAGACGCGGGAGGTTGCAGAACAGAGGTATGAGGATCGTATGAGCTTGGACAGGGGCGTGGTGGAAGGGCACTGGTCATGTGACCTAATTGCAACACTGGCCAGACGGTCTCAGCTATCGCAATCATTTCCTCCTTTGTGCCCAGCCCTGTTTAACTGCGGTGATTCCCCAGTTCCTCCCCCACCCTCGGGCATCGGTCCGCAGCCTGGGGCGCAGTCTGGCTTCAAACGCCTCACCCCAACACACACAAGCCTCTCCCACCAGGGGGAGGGGCAGGAAAGCGAGGGAGAGGCGGAAGGGCGAAATGTAGCCAGGATATTTAGACCCGGACAGGAAATTAGGGTTGACCATCGGTCCCTAAGTCGACAGCGATACATTTATGACGGGACTGTGTGTATCATTGGATTTGGTAATGGATAATAATGATGAAGGAGATTTGTGAGGCGTTTGATCCATGAAAATATTGTGCTCCAAGTAATTATAGTTATCTGACTGTCGTTGATGAAAGATGTTGATCATCCTCAACAGGAGTGTACATTTTTTAAGAGGTGATGTGAGCGTAGGTAAATACATACTTTGAACACGACCTTCAGTTTTACCAAGAAAGTGCCGGCAGACAACTGATTAACGTGGAAAGCTGCAGTCTATTCTTTTTTAAAAATAATACCTCAATAGTGTCTCAATAATTTTCAGTCGTTAATAAACGCATTAAATCAGTACAAATGATAATATATCACGAGACTGGAATATCGACATTCTTTAAATTCCCTCCCGCTTCCTCCTCACTCCCAACCATCACCTTCTCTCTGCTGTTGCCTCTGCGTATGTGTGCGAGTGTGCGTACATTCGTGCAGGGAAGTGCCTGTTTGTGCATGCGTGTCTATGTAGGTGCGTTCGCCTGTGAGAGAGAGAGAGAGAGAGAGAGAGAGAGAGAGAGAGAGCGCGCGTGTGTGCCTGCGCACGTGCACATGTGTGTGTGTATGTGAGCACGTGAGCGCGACTGTGTTCATGAGTTTCGAAGTAGTGAGAACACACAGTCTTCTTTCGTGAAGTCCCAGACGTTCCAGTAGGCAACGTGCCATGAACACCTTGTCCCCCACCTTCTCTGTACCCCCACTTCCCTGCCTCCTCCTTCCCCCCTCCTCCCCACATCTCCCACTCCAATCCCCTCTCCCACCACCCTTCCCCACCGTCCTCTCCCACAATCCTCACCCCTCAGATTTCTCCTGAGTGCAATCTCTCCTCAGAGCCAGCCTGTCTTTAATGGAGCCCTGACCTCCAGCACTCAGCCACGTCATTTCCGCCGGCTTTGCTCTGATCCGCTAAGCCCTGGGTGTCCCGTTCACCTTCAGTCCACACACACACACACACACACACACACACACACACACACACACACACACACACACACACACACACACACGCGCACACACACACACACACACACACACACTACAATACCTTCACTTGCACACATACATATGCTCGAGTACACGCTTACACTTACATACACACACACACGCACGCGCGCATGCACTCACAGAGACACACACGCGCGCGAGAGCGCGCACACACACACGCACACACGCATGCACATATACATGCATGCACACACATATACATGTACAACATACATACCCATACATACAGACACACGCACGCACACACGCACGCACGCACGCATGTACGCACACACACATACACACACACACACACTCCATCTCTCCCCCTTCCCTCTCACCCTCCCTCCCATCCCCTTCCGTCCCCCTCCCCCCTCCCCCCTCCCCTCTCCTTGGTTTTTCACAGTTGCCATGCCCCACTCTTTAGCTCCAGTGCTGCACTCTCTGTCTCAGACTGTCCTCAACCGAACCCTTTCCTTTTCTGCATTGTTTACCCCCAACCCCACCCCACCCTCCCATTTCGTCTCTCCTCCTCACCAAGCTCCTCCTTATCTCCTTTCCCCGCCTCTACCTTTTCTTTTCGTTTTCCCCTTGTGGGCTGGAGGTAAGAACACATCCACCGAGTCTCCCCAGGCAATTCGTAAAAGGCACAAAATTAATTCTATTGAAATGGTGGTCATTGGCCTATCATACATAGACTACACAGGCTGATAAGCCGCAAATCTTCTTCGTTTATTCTCTTCGTCCCCCCCCCCTCCCCCCCCTCCCCTTTCTACCGCCCCCTTCTCCTTTCCTCTCCTCTCTCATTCCCTCCCCTCATCTACTCCCCAGAAACCCCTCCCTCCCTCCAATACCTCCTCTCCCTCGGACTCCTCCCCCTCCTCCTTCTCGTTTCTATCTCACCCTTCTAGCCCCCTCTCCTTCTCAATCCCCCCCCCCCCCCAACCCCTCAGCCCCGGGCAGTTTGTCTTGGCCCCTAGTGAGTTGTCCCCACCCCTTGTCTCTAGGGACGGGTCTTGGACGCTGGGAGCAAGAAGTTGCTTGGAGACAGCAAGATGTGACGATAGAGACAGGCACTGTGACTGATTGTGCGTTGCCAAGTGCGCGGTAAGTTGTGATGGCTATGGAAGAAGTGCAAGTATTTGGATATCTGGTAAGCCGTCGTACGTACATGTAGAGCAAGCAGATACACGCTGGGAGGTATGTCGTAAGAAACAATTATGTGGTAAAGGTTGTGATGTGATGGAATGAGCAGGCACTCTTGCACTGTGCTCATAAATTATCTGGGAAGTCGTGTGTCGCAAAGTATCTGAAGCCCGAGAAGTGTATGACAATTTGGGATATAATTATATAGTAGACTTTCTTGCGATTTGCAAACATTGTTGTTTCTGGTAAATCATAAGTAGCGAAGTATTAATGCGATGCAAAGTGTGGTAAGTTGTGCATCAGTATATACAGTATTTTTGCCTGCACGTTATTTTATATAGTTACAGTATGTCGTGATGAAATGAATAAGTGCGGATTACTTACACGTCGTAAACTGGGTTGTATCAGTATATCCTATATCGTAGTAAAGTGCCTACATGATAAGTCGTCACTTCATTGATTCAGTGCCTTTACACCCACGTTGCAAATGTGTGATAAGTTGTGTAGCTACTTTTGCCTAGGCGCCGCGAAGTGTAAGAGTTGTGATAGGCAGGCGGGACTGGCAAAGGAAATTACACAAGAAAATTCAGAATTCGTCACTGTTTTCTTTCATGGGTATAATTATTGTGGCAAAAAGGGGCATTGCACGTTGTATGAACGGTAAATACTGTTGTGGACGCGTGGTGTATGAGATTGCTATGAATTGGGCTTGCCTTTGGGTAATCAGACGCGATAATTTGGGATATATCAAGTGGGTTGGTTCACTGTAGTGAGTCGATAATACGTATCGTAGAAAGTCTGTTTCGGAGCATGAATGATCGAAGAAGACGACGTGGTTACAAATACACTATAACAGTGAAAAGATATTTGTCCTCTATGATGATTGTTACCTTTAACACTGTTTTCATAGGAAAATGTCATTGTCAATGTCGATGTCATTATAACCTAAGGTCAATGATAAACTGATCTTTGTCGATAATCGGTCGGTTATGTGGCCGCAACGTGGTGAAAATGTGTGTGTGTGTGTGTGTGGGGGGGGGGGGGTGTGTTTAGTAACGTACATTTTTGTATTCCACTGCTTGACATGGCCTACACGCCAAAACTGTATTATATCGAATCATGTTTTCGCGTAAAAAGGAATATTCCAGCATCTCAAACAATTCACTGTTTAATGAATGGGTCTTGACACCTCGGCGAAGAGAGGCCGTTGTTTCATGTTAGCAAACTTACACGACATAGATCAATGCTGCGACGCGGTCGGGCATCAGAATCATTTGCAAATCTTGGTTGCATATTTACGCTGTACATGTAAATACATGGTTATTTATAGCTCCTTGCATGTACACGACTACGAGGCGTGCTCACTGCTCATTCTAGCAAGTCTGTACAACTCTGCTAGCGGCCATTTTGGAGGTGAAAACTTGTGTCGTGGCGAACACGGCACTGTACGCATCGGTCGTTGCATTCCTGACGGACACAGAGGAATTGTCTGACCACATAGTGGACAGTCCAAAACGTTTCCTTTGTTTGAAGACGAGGGCCTTCTGACGTCCGAGGTTCAAAGTCTGCCGGAACCGGGAGACAGCTGGAATGTTTGGAAATACTTGCTGGAGTTTGCAATGACGTGTCTGCGGAAAGTCTGCGAGACTGGGCATATCTGGTACCTGGAAGTGTTTGCAAGCTGAGGGACAAGGCGACTTGCTATGAAGATTCCGTGGTGCTTGGTGACATAAGGCATGAACGCCATGGGCTAAGTCGATCATTCGAACTCATTTTGCGATTGAGTTGAAATAACGATGAACACAATAATATATCAGACTTTTTCTGTCAATAACCTAATTAGATACCTATGTTCGAGTTTCGACTGTGATCCATCGAGGTGAAATTAAGTAATTAGCGCATTCTTTTGACCTTCTTATAATCGTTTTCATCGTAAAATTATGGTGATAGGTTTTTGAAGACTTTCTGTCTTAGAATAGCAAAACGATGTACTCTCATGTTATTTCACCGTTTGAAAAAAAGAAGACAAAATTAAAACACAATGTTATCAACAACGAACTTGGGGTACCGTTGACTGTTTAGTGGCAAAAGACCTATAGATTGGTACGCGTATGTCAGTTTTCCGCGTTCCGTCGACTCGATCGTCGTTAATATTTTGCACTGGTTATATTGGAAACGAGAGCCGTTGTCCAGAAGCTTGTTTTTCCTTCCACTTCACCGTCATGCTGCAAGACTTTGCTCGCAGTGCATTTCTTCCCAAATGCTGAGAAGCGTCTCAATTTTTAATAACTATAACAGATGGGGAAAATCCCCTAGGGCATGCACAATGGGATGACAGCCTTCCCAAAGGAGAATCCAGTTGTGTCTAACTAGCCTTGAAACTCGACGTTCAAGAAACGTAAGCATGTCGACCAGGGTTTTTTTGAGTCAGTAAGGTTTGAAAAATGGGAAAGGCATCCCTGTTTTCAAGAGCAAGTGCAGCAGACACGGAGAACGTCTTCAGGTTCCTTTTTCTTCTTTTTTGGGGTGTCATTTCAACTCAAAATACGACTGCAGTGCATTTATCTTTTGCAATTTTTTCGTGCAAGTCGTTGACATGGGATCCTCACAATGAGCACAAGTCTACTACTTCTGTTCTCTCCTGAGCGAGCTGTGCAGCCGTCATTTTGTGTCTGGTTCTGTCCGCTCCCAGCTCTCTCTGTCTGACTGACGGTCATCGATTTTGTAATCTTATCGTCACGATCCTGTCCCTTTCTCTCTTTACAGAACTCTTCCAAGATTTAAGTCAGATGCAGGAGACCTGGTTAGCAGAGGGTAAGTACACCATCCTTCCTCCCTATTCTGGAGGTGTTGGATTTTTTTTTTTTTGCTCGTGCGCTTTCTCTCTCTCGAGTATGATTGTCTTCTGTTGTGTGAAGGTTGTGATAAGTATGCATATGTGCATGGGAAGCTACGAATCCGTCAGCTATTAAGACTGACAACCCTTTTAGTGTCCTTGAATTCTGAAAATTTTTCTTCTGTAATAAACGGCAGAGGATTTTCTGGTCTGGGATTCCTGCCTATAGCGATGTATTCATGTATTTAAAAAAATTCATGCAAAATAATACTTTTTTTCTTCGAAAAAAGCATGTTTACAAAATATACTGCAAATGTGATTCACATGATTTTTGTACCATCTTGTGTGTGTGTGTGTGTGTGTGTGTGTGTGTGTGTGTGTGTGTGTAGAGAGAGAGAGATAGATAAGTAGACAGACACACACACACACACACATATACAGGCAGACACACAGACAGACAGACACACACACACACACAGAGAGAGAGAGAGAGAGAGACAGAGAGACAGAGAGAGAGACAGAAAGAGAGAAAGAGAGAGAGACAGAGAGACAGAGAGAGACAGACACAGAGAGAGAGAGACATATATATATATATATATATATATATATATATATATATATATATAGAGAGAGAGAGAGAGAGAGAGAGAGAGAGAGAGAGAGAGAGAGAGAGAGAGAGAGAGAGTGAGAGTGAAATCGTTTTTGTGCATCGATTTTTTTCATTCCATTTTGATATATGCGTACAAATGTTTACGGCTGAAAGAGTCCTTGAATGTACACTATTTGGTAAAAAAAAGCGTTCTAATGTACGAGTTCGAGCAAATACGTTTTCGTGCATGGAGGTGGGTGTGTGAGTTAGCGCTATGGGTTGGGTACCGTTTCGCCGTTTCCCGTTTCGCCGTATGGGTGTCAAATCGCCGTATTCGTCAATTTTTTTCTTAAGGCGATCCAGTGCTATTTCGCCGTCCTCTTTAGTGTCGGTTCGCCGTACTGGGGCTGAAATGGTCGAAGTCGGAAACATTCGTGGACACTGTACCCGAGGAACTCTCCGTTTATGGCTGATATATTTGCTCATGCAAACCGACGGCAGTAGTCAGTCTTTGTGACATTGTGATTTGGAAGGGGGAAAATGTATTATGGCGGAGAGTAGGAATATCTGAGCCTCAGTAACAATTACCACAGGTCAGATAAGTTTATCACTCTAGTGTAATCGTTTTTCGCTCATGACGAATACAGAAATCACTTGAATATTCTTATTTTGGTTTTTGAACATTCCTATCTTTTTTACTCTTATTTGGATGAGAGCAAATCTTTTTTTGCACCACCAAAAAAGTCAGTGGAAACTATCTCAACAATGAGGCAATCGGCAACACACACACTCACACACACACACACACACACACACACACACACACACACATATATACCGTATTTTGTCTAATAAACACGCCTCCCCTAATAAACGCTATCCATCTCCCCTTCCATCCCCGCCTCCACCCCGCCTGGTAAATGAAAGTACTGACACCTACTCGAATGGCCAAGGCTGTCGTAGTCATCGTAAGAAGTCTCCAGAGAACCGTCAGTGCCGTCATCGCTGTCAGTGAGCACAATGGAGCCCTAGTTTTCCAGAGCGTCCTCCGCCAGTTGCACTTCCGTCTCGGCAAATCCCTCGAACTCAACGTCAGACTCGTCAGTATCTTCGGCCAGGAAGAGATCATCTTCTCTCCCGAAGAATTCTTATAATGCTCTCTTTGATTGGTGATTAACTTTTCTCGTCCTCCTGCAGAGCTGTGTTAAGTGAAAACGGTGGGCTATGTGGACTCAAATAGACGCACCCCCTCGGCAAATATTCACTCGCCCGGCGCGACGATTAGACAAAATAAGGTGAGATAAAATTAATTATAAGTCACACAATGAAGTTCATAAGATTTATATTATGCTCGTCTACACTCTAGAGAAACATTTACTGGCAATGATAATCCCCTTCACAGAAAAACGAAACGTCGGCTACATGTATTTGCAATTTTGTCGGCTGCATCAAACACTAAGTTGGGAACACACATCTCTTGTAGACAACCCATTGTCCACCTGGATTTAGTCGAGGCAAAGGTCATGGTTTCAGACATCCATTTCTGCAACCAAGACATGTCGCTTTCTATCAGCGCGCTCGGTAGCAGCAGGCGGGACAGCGGGTCGTTTGGGACACCCAGGCCACAGAGAAGACGCTGCCTGTCCATCATGGGACAAACTGAATGTCAAGTTGGGTCGGGGCCGTCACGCCTGGCTGCCCTCTAGCAAGCACTCCCCCGGGGACCCGGGATGACATTTCCAGTGACCCGTGGCCCTGCAGATTGGCCCTGAGATGTCCAGATCACTTGGCAAGAATCTGCCATTGGACACGCTTACTTTTGACGATCGCCCTAAAAACCAGTGTCTTGCAGCAGCTGCGGCTGCTTCTGCCGCTACTGCTGCTAAACTTTGAGGAGGAAAAAAAAAGTGCTAAATGAAAGCAAATCATTGGAAACGAACAACCTGGTGGGTCAGTCGACCTTAAAAGTTTCTGCCACGAAGGACCTTTTCCACACTGCGCGGCTACTGACGGTGACTGGTTGAACGATGGGACTAAACAGCACTTATGAACAGATAGTGGTCAAGACGTCAAAGGGAAAATTGTTCAAGGTAACTTGGTAGTTGTTTTGTTGCTTATCTGAAGGGCAGCTAAAGGCCTCCGCACTCGAAGCAACCAAAGTCTCTTGCCATGTTGCTTGCGGCCGGTTGCTTGCCATGTGGCAGGCAATGCTGGAGGCTGAGCTCGCACACACTTCCACTGTGACCTTTCACCTCTCGCCACGTTGCGAACACGCAATGATTACAGTCGACCCGCGGGCGTGTGACCTGCATTTCCATTTGTAAAAGGTACGAGCTTTCACGACCTATTGATGCATTCAACATACAGCTTTGATAAATTAATGCTGTTCATGGCTTACATTTTCTTTGGATGGGGTTTCTAATATCCCGAAATGCAGCGTTTTCTGTGCGAAGCGTATAGCCATCTCCGCCATTTACTTTTGCGAACAGTCGCGACAACGCGCCCGGTGATTGGTGGATTCACAGAAAGTGGCTGGAGTGGCACGCCACTGCCCCCAAAACTAGAACAGGTTGAAACACGAGCAACTCAGTTGCTGGTGGCGTGGAAAGTTGCTTGGAATGCCAGTTGCTTTCAACCGACATCACACACGAAGCAATGTATGGCAAGCAATTGAGTTGCCGGAGTGGAGTTGCCTCGTGTGCGGAGGCCTTTAGGATTGAACTTTTAACAGGTTACACTTTCACTAGGTGCGTTTATTTAGCACCAATTTGAAGATCATGCAGTTCCTTCTTTCTGGCATGAAGGATCCCAGAAAATTACATTATTCTCTCCAGCATTGTCCGACGGTGCAGGAACTTATCATTTCAGCAACTGCTAATAATTGTATTGCTATTTTCAATGTATTTGCCTTTTCGCTTTGAGCTGCCATGTTTGTCTCAATTTTCATCGGCGAGCGGGCAGTATCAGCCTGAATGTGATTTTCTGCCAGAAAACTCGTGCGTGATCACTGTTATTTTGAGACTGGACAGTGTCGTCATGATTCAAAATGGCACTCCAACATTTTCACGAAAAGAACCACGCAAAGCCATAGTGCTTCTCTCTCTCTCTCTCTCTCTCTCTCTCTCTCTCTCTCTCTCTCTCTCTCTCTCTCTCACTTCCCAGCCCAGTCCAGTCCGGCCCACACCTCGCCCACCTCTCAGGAGCTCATCAGAAGCCTTTATCTGGACTTCACCGTCTGACCCCGTTGCTAATGACAACGACGGCCTTTTTTTCTTCCCGACCCATCTCGGTGGCAGGCGTGGGGAGGCTGACTCTATAAACCAGCCCCAAACCGGAAGCTGCAGCAGGACAATGGACTCCCTGCCCAGTTAGCCAAATTGAGGCAGCACTTAGGCGCACGCGCACTGGGCCTGCGATAGGGGGCGCTCGCCTGGGCGCGTGTCACGTGCCCTTGACGTCACCGCCGTGATTCGGGTCAGTGGGCGGTGTCGAGGAAGATAGTAGCCTGGGGACAGTGGAGACAGGAAAAAAGGAAGAGAAGGGTGGCGGAGGCCATGGCTATAGAGTTGTTTCTCTGTCTGCACCTCAACTCACAGTGAACTGGGTTGAGTCTTCTGGTTCGGGAGCGGGAAAACTTTGTCTTTTGTGAGAGCACGACTTTGAGAGCGCATTTTACATTTAAACGGCTTTGGCAGAAGTGACAGCAAGGTTTGTCTTTTGCTCGATTATAAACTATGACGGTTAAGTTCTTTTTATTGAACAGAAGGCTCGTTTTCTGACTGGACGAAGATTACTGATAGAGGTACAAGATTTTGGCAAGCATGTCGAATCAGGGCGCACGTACCAAATCAATACAGAAGAAAATATCTGATAGGCTGTATGGTTTTATCGCCCATCTGCATCTAAAAGGTTGCATTCATTGGTATTAAACTTTTTCTTTCTTTCATGTTTCTCCACCATGAAATCAACAGATGGTGCCTTCGTATTTACGTAAAATGTTAAAAAAAAACGATATGGGAGAGTATTATCAGATTCAAA
Organism: Theodoxus fluviatilis; assembly: GCA_034096865.1. Classification (NCBI taxonomy): domain Eukaryota; kingdom Metazoa; phylum Mollusca; class Gastropoda; order Cycloneritida; family Neritidae; genus Theodoxus; species Theodoxus fluviatilis. Next base: position 71,293 of record JAWQFJ010024178.1, on the reverse strand, counting down.
CTGCTCAGACTGAATAGTGTCAAATAATTTTTTGAAGTTTTGGTGATGGAGAGGCCATGTTGTTTCTTCAGCACAATGTATAAAAGATACGGTGCCCAGCCATCCAAAATAAACTACAAAAAACCCGAGTACATAAGCATATACACACAGACTGATATGCCTCTCAGGATGTCATTTAATATCTTGCATCCCTTGCAGTCACCATTGATTTGTCATATTCCATGAAAATTTACGTTTTGATATTACATACAGAAAGCGAATGCAGTTTTGATCCCCAGCAAGGGAGGCAGGACTGGCCAACTTAGCTTAACTCGCGCAATTGTTTTAGTACGGTTTTTTCTTCTCGCGAAAAAAATGACTTTTACATACAATTTAATTCCTTTTCATTTACGTCTGAACTGTAAAAGATCCCCCTCCTCTCCATCTGAATTATTCAGTTTATTGATATCGATTGCGTGAGTTTTATACCTATCAGAATGACTTTAGAATTTCACAGACATTGGCCCGATGCTGTCCCAGGCTTACTCCGTGCAGGGAGAACGGGACCACACAGAGAGTGGGGGCGGGTCCTACCACATTATTTATATCGAATCACAACCGTGACGTCAACAGCACGGGCGCTGTCGAGCGCCGGAGGTGGCGCTGTGACAAGACCATCAAATCCGCCATGAATATGCATGAGTCTATTAGCTCCCCATCAGCTACAGTGACAAGGGAGCGAAAAAGCTGGAAGGCGCGTGAAGAGTCGGTATCAAATAGACACCTCGCGCCTGATGCATATTCAGCCAGCGCGTTGACAGATGGAGGATAAATGGTAAAGCAGTTATGAAGACCGGGGCAGAGGGTTGTTTTCCAAGATCACTGGCCCGATCTAAGCCGTCTGTGATTGCTTATTGCGCGAGGCTGCCTGAGGCAGGATTAGGGATCTTGGTTTGGAAACCTCTGGCAACAGATTCATCTTGCAGGCTTGTCTCAAATGCATCATAACCGACTTTTCTCAAGCATCCCAACGCCTCACCTCAGATCCTCCACCCTTCACATCCCCCCTCCCCTCCCTCTTCCCCCCGCCCCCCCTCCCCCTCCTCACCCCTGATTTTTCTTCACTCTCGTTACTTTTGTCTGCAAAGTTTATTGGATTACAGGGTTCGATACAGGCTGCACGTCATCTCTGTCTCCCTCCTCTTCTTCACTTTTCCATCCCTCTCCGCGCTTCTTGCGTCGCCCGAAAGCAATATAAGGAGCTGAATAATACATGGCGCCCAGATAGATACATCCCCGGCAAAATGTCGCTGGAATAAGTGTATCAGATGCTAGAAATGCCAACCCGCTGCGCAGCAGCAGATGCGAGATGGTCGGCTCATCTGGCCCTACATCTGATTGGGGCCGACGTCTCCAGCTAATTATTTCTCTAAGGTGGGGTGTAGGCTGTCTCCTCCTCTACCCCACCTTGCTTGCCCCAGTCGCAGTGCTTTCAGCCTCCAAACAGATATGGATTTTTCCTGATTGAAGATAAGTGCTCTTCGTTTTGTCTCTGCGACAGAAAAAAGGGGTTATGAAATATGCATCGTAGCGTTTTAGGTTTGGCCAATACTTGATACAGTTTGCCCTTCAAAGATTGTTCGGAAAGGTTTTCAATAAAAGCATCACATTGTACCTGCGTCTTTGTGACTCCATGATGCATATTTCATAATCCCTTTATTCTGTCCTCTGCGTTGACAACATTTGCATAGTTTGCCCTTCAAGTTTAGTTCAGAAAGGTTTTCATTAAAAACACTGTTTTGCACTTCACCGAGGGTTCCATTTCCCAGGTGCACTGAAGAAAAGTGGTATTGGTGAGATCAGACTTAGCGTGGGGGTTAGGACACCGATTTCTTACCATGTGCGCGCGCGCCCGCGCGTGTGTGTGTAACTCTGTGTGTGTGTGTGTGTGTGTGTGTAGTTGTGTGTGTGTGTGCGTGTGTGTGCGTGCGTGTGTGCATGTGTTGTCACGTACAGAAATCCATGGTGTTTAATTTGGATGAAATTCTGTACGTGAATACTTGTATAATTTGTGGTATTCTGCATTTTTGTTATGTACTTGGATTTTTGCGCCTTTCGGCAATGAATTCTAAAAGGTTTGGGACAACGTCATATTTTGGAGAGGGAATGACGTCAACGCAGGTTGCTTTAGAAAAAAACGTCACCACTGATCGAGTAGAGGAGAGAGAGATGGGAAAGGTTCGAGGAAGCCGAGGACGTTGGACCAGAGGCCAAGAAAGATGAAGAAGAAGAAGAAGATGATTGACTAAGAAGAAGAGGAGAAGACGATTGATGAAGAGGAAGCAGAGGAAGAGGACGAAGAAGGATAGCAGCACCGTCAGACTACCATATCGACGCCTGTATCCGAGAAGAAGAAGACGATTGAAGAAGACGGTTGAATAAGAAGATTGCAGAAGAGGACGGGGAGGGATAGCAGCACCGTCAGACTACCATATCGACGCCTGTATCCGAGAAGAAGAAGACGATTGAAGAAGACGGTTGAATAAGAAGATTGCAGAAGAGGACGGGGAGGGATAGCAGCACCGTCAGGCCCCCAGACCGACGTTCTGTATCCGTGAAGAAGAAGAAGATTCAAGAAGATTCAAGAAGAAGAGGAATACGATTGAAGAGGAAGCAGAAGAAGAAGAAGAAGACGATTAAAGAAGAAGAGAAGAAGAAGAGGGAGAAGAGGAGAAGGACGTTGGCAGCACCGCCAGGTCATCAGAGAACGACGACTGCATCGGGAGGAGGGGAAGCAGAAAGACTGACGACGGAGTGGATTGGCAAGATGGACAATGAAACGTTGAGTGTTGACACGAGCAAGGATACAGCTGAAGATCCTCTGCAGGATCTCACCACCAAGGTGAAAACGTTTCATTTTATTCTGATTGTACTGTTCTGAACTTGGAGTACACCGGAGAGAGAGAGAGAGAGAGAGACGCTATCCCCTGTGGGTTTTTGTGTGTGTTGTTCGTCTTGTCCGGCCGTGTCTGTTTTGGTAATGCGATTGAAATCGCCAGAGAATTGTCGGTGTTGGCAGGGCGATTGAAGTCGCCAGATATTTTGTCTGTTTTGGTAGTGCGATTGAAATCGCCAGAGATTTGTCTGTTTTGGTAGTGCGATTGAAATCGCCAGAGATTTGTCTGTTTGGTAGTGCGATTGAAATCGCCAGAGATTAATTGAACTACAAAGATTCATGTTTTGTATAATTAAATAATTATATTGTTAACAACTGTTTATTTTTTCTTTGGCTGAATCTGAGAGAGAAATATAACGGTTGTAACATCAAGCAAACCCAAGACGGTTGTGACATCTGGTGACCCCAAAGACTAGGCTCTAACATATTGGTGACACCGATTTTCTCCAGCGTTCAAAAGCTGTGACATCTGGTGACCCCGACTATTTCATGCTTACTTTTGATGTCGGAGTTTTGAGGTTGCGAAATTTTTGGTCAAGTTTTGCCTCGAAGGCTGAGTAATTGTTCAATGTGAGTTTGTGTTGTTGTGACAGTTGTGTATTTGAATGCCCGCCATCCCGTCCTGATCATTATCTCTAGGTTTGTCCTTGTTGATAATCTCTACCATGTCGGAGGAAGATAGCAGGGAGGGTTCTAGGATGAAGACTGAGGAGATGGATGAGGCGCAGCTGTTCGAGTTTTACTCACAGATAGCAGAGAAAATTAAGATGCGGGGCGATAGATTAGCAGACTTTGTTTCTGGTCATGTTGAGAAAGAGTTGCTGCGTCGAGAACAAACAAAAGAGAGACAATCAAGATTGGAGATGGAAGGGAAGCAAATGGAAGAAAGAATGGCTTTAGAGGAAAAGAAATTGGAGCATGCAAAATGGGAACTGCAAGAAAAGTTAAAAGCAAACCCAAACTATCAGGAGCATGCAAAGTCTAGCTACAAACCTACACTCCCCAAATTACCACTCTTCAAGGAGGGAAAAGATGACATTGATGCGTTTCTCTTCAGATTTGAGAATCACGCTAGGGCAGCTGGTTGGGTTCAGTCGCAGTGGGCAGCGTGTGTGGCAACATTGCTAGAGGGGTCTGCGTTGTCTACATACCATTGTTTGGCTGCTTCGGGTGCTCTGGACTACGAGACCTTGAAGAAGAACCTGCTGGTAAAGTTTCGATGTACTGCTGAAGGTTTTAGAGAACGGTTCCGTGCTGCTAGACCAGTGAGTGAGGAAGGCTTCAGTGCATTTGAGATCAAGCTGAGGCATTTGCTGGATCGTTGGTTAGACCTGTCGGAAACTCAGAAAACCTTTGATGCTGTTTGTGAGAGAATGCTGTGTGAACAGTTCCTGAACAGTGTTTCGAAGGACCTGGCCACGTCACTGGGAGAACGCTTAGACGTATCAACTGCGAAGCTAAAGGACCTGGTTGAGGCTTCGGATCGGTACAGAATGGCTCATCCAGACAAAAACCTGGCTAGAACGCCAGAGACAACTGTCCTGGGTAGTGTTGGCGTAGGAGATAGGCACAAGGAGTCATTCAACTTGAGAGGGTTTTCCCAAAATCGGGGTTTTCATAGAGGTCATGGTGAGGGCAGGGGATTTCCCACGGGTCAGCAAGGGAGGCAGGAAAACTCAAGACAGCCACAAAAATCAAATCAAAATGTTCCTGACAAGAAACATTACGTCCCTTTCTCAGGTGAATGTCATAACTGCAAACAGAAAGGACACAAGGCGAAGGATTGCTGGTCCAGAAAGAGCACTGGGTGGTCACCTCAAGGTCAGTTGAGAGGTCAGTCAAACTCGGGTCAGTTTGGATCTTCAGCGCTGAGTCTTTTGTCAGCTTCAGGATCTATCTTACCAGTTGTTCAGGGTTCAGTCAACGGCAAACCAGCGAAGATTCTTCGTGATACTGGTGCTACTTGTGCTGGAGTTAAGAGGGCACTGGTGCAACCAGATCAGTTCACAGGTCAAGAACAACGGGTTACTCTGTTTGAAGGTGCAGAGGATGTTTTTCCGTTGGCTTCTGTTTGGGTTGACTCACCGTTCTACACAGGGCAGCTTTTGTGCGTGGTCATTGATAACCCATTTGCTGACATTATTCTGGGAAATGTCGATGGTGTTATTCCTTCTGTAGCACAGATGATGGACATGGTGCAGAAAGCTGGAAGTTTGAGGAGGCAGAGGGGTGAGACTGCAAATGTCTTGACACGGGCTCAGACGAAACGGGGTATGCCGGACACAGGGCGATTTATTCGTCGGGGGCCGAGGCTGAGACCGCAGGGACCACGGATACCCATCGCTGATGCCATGAGAATGGGACGGTTCCCTGATGGTCAGACGGTACCAGCGGCTGCTCGGCAACAGAGACGCATGGAGGCCGAGGATCGCCGACAGCGGGAGACTGAGGCGAGGGACATCACGGCACGCCACGCCATTGAGTACGAGGAGAAGTCGATGCTGATTGAAAAGAACCTGGGCCTGCAGGCTGACCTGAGCAAGGCCGTCGTGGACTACGAGAGGCTGAGGCGTGAGGCTGCCGCCCGCCAGGAACAGGACCATGCCAACATCCTGAACCTTCAGTCCCAGCTCAAGGACTTCCGCCAGCAGTTCGAGGAGACCACAGAGGCCCACAAGAGGGAGGTCAAGAACCTGAATGCCAACATCCGGGACGTGGCACGCCAGCAAGATGCAGTCCTGCGGGAGCTGGCAGAGCTAAAGACACAGCTGAAGCTGGTAGAGGAGACCCGTGATGTCATCCGCCGTGACCTCATCGAGGTCAACCGCCTGGTCACAGACGACAAGCAGAGGATGGATGTGCTGGAGGAGCAGAAGGCTGGCGTGGTGAAAGAGGCTGGGGAGCTGCGTGCCAACCTGCGTGAGGTGGAGAAGGCGCGCTTGGACGCACGTCGTGAGCTGCGGGAGCTGAGGCACCAGGTGAAGATGCTGGAGAAGCTGACCAAGGAGAGGCAGCAGATGGAATACAAGCTGGCAGCTGCTGAGGCCCGCATCCAGGAGCAGAGTGGGTCCCACAAGCAGCAAACGGCACGCCTGGAGTCTGACCTGGCAGCCAGACAGGCCGCGCTGGATGCTGCTCAACGGGAGGCCAAGCAGAGCAGCGAGATGGACCAGGAGATGGCTGACTATGAGGGGACTGTGATGACGCTCAACAATCAGGTAGCTACAAAGGAGACGGATATCCAGAGGCTGGAGGAACGCAACAAAGCCCTGCAGGAGCAAGCAGACGGCGTTGAGGAGCAGGCAACAGTGAAAACAGAGATGGAGGCGTTGCAGCAGGGTGCCAGGGAGAAGAAGCTAAAGAGCCTGGAGACTGCCAGACAGGAGGCCGAGGATGCCGGGAGCGAGCGGCAGGCAGAGAAACGGAAGCTGGAGAAGCGTGTTGCACAGCTGGAGGTGGGAGGCGTGTCCCCGGCTGCCTTTGCATCCAGCAACTCCGTCCCTGTCAAGGCCAAGGAGGCCAAGGCAGGCGGTGATGATGATGACGACATCGACGTGTTTAGGGACGAGGCTGACGAGGAGGAGTCTCGTGGCGCTAGGGACGCTACATCAATGAAGCGCTTGGAAAGTCTTGAGAAAGAGTACAGGAGCCTGAAGAAGACTCAGGATGACCTGAAGAAGTTGGTGGAAGAAGTACGAAGAAGAAGAAGACGGTGGTAGAAACACTTCTTTGTGCTGACTCTGATGCTGTGCCAACCGGACAAATAACTTTCGCAGAGGGAGACGCAGAGAGAGAGAGAGAGAAAGAAAGAAAAAAGTTTCAGGGTGCAAATTTCTTGTCGGCTGATTATACTTGGATATGCACTATTTTAACCAGGAGCGTGTCATATTTTAACATTGAGTTTTTGGGCTGTCGTTGCATTGTGGTGGGTTTCTTAATTCTTTGTGTAAAGAAGCTTCATAGTTTGGCATTATTTGGTGTGTGTACCTATAATGACAGATATAAATATTATTGGTTGTTTTCTCTTCTCAGTCCTGAAAGATTGATGAGTGAATTTTTTGGGAGCAATTATTTCTGCAATAGTGAGTGGTAACTGTCATTTCGTACTGAGAGAATTGCTTCTACTGTTCGGAATGCCACAGCCATTTTTAGTACAAGCGTATCATTCTGTTATATCAAAATGGGAGACAGGAGACTATTGTCAAAAAAAAAAAAAAGACAAATTGGCATTTGTTTTTTTTTTCCCGGGTAAGGGAGGTGTCACGTACAGAAATCCATGGTGTTTAATTTGGATGAAATTCTGTACGTGAATACTTGTGTAATCTGTGGTATTCTGCATTTTTGTTATGTACTTGGATTTTTGCGCCTTTCGGCAATGAATTCTAAAAGGTTTGGGACAACGTCATGTTTTGGAGAGGGAATGACGTCAACGCAGGTTGCTTTAGAAAAAAACGTCACCACTGATCGAGTAGAGGAGAGAGAGATGGGAAAGGTTCGAGGAAGCCGAGGACGTTGGACCAGAGGCCAAGAAAGATGAAGAAGAAGAAGAAGATGATTGACTAAGAAGAAGAGGAGAAGACGATTGATGAAGAGGAAGCAGAGGAAGAGGACGAAGAAGGATAGCAGCACCGTCAGACTACCATATCGACGCCTGTATCCGAGAAGAAGAAGACGATTGAAGAAGACGGTTGAATAAGAAGATTGCAGAAGAGGACGGGGAGGGATAGCAGCACCGTCAGACTACCATATCGACGCCTGTATCCGAGAAGAAGAAGACGATTGAAGAAGACGGTTGAATAAGAAGATTGCAGAAGAGGACGGGGAGGGATAGCAGCACCGTCAGGCCCCCAGACCGACGTTCTGTATCCGTGAAGAAGAAGAAGATTCAAGAAGATTCAAGAAGAAGAGGAATACGATTGAAGAGGAAGCAGAAGAAGAAGAAGAAGACGATTAAAGAAGAAGAGAAGAAGAAGAGGGAGAAGAGGAGAAGGACGTTGGCAGCACCGCCAGGTCATCAGAGAACGACGACTGCATCGGGAGGAGGGGAAGCAGAAAGACTGACGACGGAGTGGATTGGCAAGATGGACAATGAAACGTTGAGTGTTGACACGAGCAAGGATACAGCTGAAGATCCTCTGCAGGATCTCACCACCAAGGTGAAAACGTTTCATTTTATTCTGATTGTACTGTTCTGAACTTGGAGTACACCGGAGAGAGAGAGAGAGAGAGAGACGCTATCCCCTGTGGGTTTTTGTGTGTGTTGTTCGTCTTGTCCGGCCGTGTCTGTTTTGGTAATGCGATTGAAATCGCCAGAGAATTGTCGGTGTTGGCAGGGCGATTGAAGTCGCCAGATATTTTGTCTGTTTTGGTAGTGCGATTGAAATCGCCAGAGATTTGTCTGTTTTGGTAGTGCGATTGAAATCGCCAGAGATTTGTCTGTTTGGTAGTGCGATTGAAATCGCCAGAGATTAATTGAACTACAAAGATTCATGTTTTGTATAATTAAATAATTATATTGTTAACAACTGTTTATTTTTTCTTTGGCTGAATCTGAGAGAGAAATATAACGGTTGTAACATCAAGCAAACCCAAGACGGTTGTGACATCTGGTGACCCCAAAGACTAGGCTCTAACATATTGGTGACACCGATTTTCTCCAGCGTTCAAAAGCTGTGACATGTGTGTATGTGAGAGAAAGAAACATACACATAAACAAATACGTAAACATACACATATACAGACACATATACAGACACATATACAGACAGACGGACGGACGGACGGACGAACGGTCAGACAGGCAGACACAGGGACAGACAGACAAAAGAACAGACACAAGGACAGACAGACAGACAGAC
>JAWQFJ010024178.1:42500-55000 GCA_034096865.1 Theodoxus fluviatilis | reverse complement strand
CACACAGCAGCAGAGCCTTCTAGAGCCCCCATTCTGGACATGCTGGTATATCGCCTCCTGCCACACAGCAGCAGACTCTTCTAGAGCCCCCATTCTGGACATGCTGGTATATCGCCTCCTGCCACACAGCAGCAGACTCTTCTAGAGCCCCCATTCTGGACATGCTGGGACATCGCCTCCTGCCACACAGCAGCAGAGCCTTTTAGAGCCCCCATTCTGGACATGCTGGTATATCGCCTCCTGCCACACAGCAGCAGACTCTTCTAGAGCCCCCATTCTGGACATGCTGGTATATCGCCTCCTGCCACACAGCAGCAGACTCTTCTAGAACCCCCATTCTGGACATGCTGGGACATCGCCTCCTGCCAGGCAGCAGCAGAGCCTTCTAGAACCCCCCTTCTGGACATGCTGGGACATCGCCTCCTGCCACACAGCAGCAGAGCCTTTTAGAGCCCCCATTCTGGACATGCTGGGACATCGCCTCCTGCCAGGCAGCAGCAGAGCCTTCTAGAGCCCCCCTTCTGGACATGCTGAGGCATCGCCTCCTGCCACACAGCACGAGAAGCAGCGTGACATACGGCCGTGGGCGCTCGATGCCTCCTCATCAGTTGGACCCCCTGGCTGCTAGGTTTTCGGGGCCTGCTTCAGTAGCTCAGCCAGGGACGACCCTAAGCAGCCAAAAAGGCTACCTGGGGGCATCGTTACAGGATCAGATCATTCACATCCGACCGTGTGTTTAATCTACTCTCAAAGATAGAACCCAACTCATTTGGAACACTAACCTTGGTCACCAAATTCCACATCCAAGCCGAACAAAACAACAGTGCATGCATCGACCGATTAAACAAAAAAATCAACACCCAGCCATCACTCATGGTTTCTTCTGACAAAAATATAATTTTATAATAAAAACAAATCTTATCAAGCTTCAATCTTTCCAGAAACCGAAAAACCTCCCACCTAACTCCAAACCAAACACAAAATGATATCAATCACATTCGACATTCTCTCCCCTCCCCCACTCTCCTTTCTCTAACCTGCCCCAATCGCTGTAAACGCCACCGCTTTACTTTCACTCGTACCCCATGGCCACGTTTCATCCCCGCCCCCCTCCCCCCTTTTAATTTCTTCCAGCCAGCCAACCCCAATCTCTCCATCCGACCTCATTTAACCAGTGCTCTGTTTCCTAGTGAGCGTCACACCCCAGGTTGTCTGCCCTGGGCCAAAAGGTTGACTTGCCGAGACAAAGTGACGGGGGTTGACTTGCTGAGAGAGAGTGACGGGGGTTGACATGCTGAGAGAAAATGACGGGGGTTGACTTGCTGAGAGTGACGGGGGTTGACTTGCTGAGAGTGACGGGGGTTGACTTGCTGAGAGTGACGGGGGTTGACATGCTGAGAGAAAGTGACGGGGGTTGACTTGCTCAGAGAAGGTGATGGGGATTGACTTGCTGAGAGTGAGTGACGGGGGTTGACTTGCTGAGAGTGAGTGACGAGGGTTGACTTACTGAGAGAGATTGACGGGGGTTGACATGCTGAGAGTGACGGGGGTTGACTTGCTGAGAGTGACGGGGGTTGACTTGCTGAGAGTGACGGGGGTTGACTTGCTCAGAGAGAGTGATGGGGATTGACTTGCTGAGAGAGAGTGACGAGGGTTGACTTGCTGAGAGAGAGAGAGAGTGATGGGGATTGACTTGCTGAGAGAGAGTGACGGGGGTTAACTTGCCGAGAAAGAGAGAGAGTGATGGGAATTGACTTGCTGAGAGAGAATGACGGGGATTGACTTGCTGAGAGAAAGTGATTGGGGGTTGACTTGCCGAGAGAGAAAGTGACGGAGGTTGACTTGCTGAGAGAGCGTGACAAGGGTTGATTTGCTGAGAGAGGGTGACGGGGATTGACTTGCTGAGAGAGGGTGACAGGGGTTGACTTGCTGAGAGGGAGTGACGGGGGTTGACTTGCTGAGAGAGAGTGACGAGAATTGACTTGCTGAGAGAGTGACGAGGATTGACTTGCTGAGAGAGAGTGATGGGGGTTGACTTGCTGAGAGAGAGTGACGAGGGTTGACTTACTAAGAGAGATTGACGGGGGTTGACTTGCTGAGAGGGAGTGACAAGGGTTGACTTGCTGAGAGAGTGACGGGGGTTGACTTGCTGAGAGAGAGAGTGACGAGGATTGACTTGCTGAGAGAGAGCGATGGGGGTTGACTTGCCGAGAGAGAAAGTGATTGGGGGTTGACTTGCCGAGAGAGAGAGAGTGATAGGGATTGACTTGCTGAGAGAGAGTGACGGGAGTTGGTTGCGATCCATGGAGTGGATAGTAGTGAGTTGGAAGAGTTATCAGATATATCGTGCCGCGTGCGTGCGTGTGTGTGTGTGTGTGTGCGCGCGCGCGCGCGTGTTTGTGCATGTTTATGTGCGTGTGCTTGTGTGCGTGTGTGTGTGCATGTGTGTGTGCATGTGCTTGTGTGTGTATGTGTGTGAATGTGTGTGTGTGCGTGGGTGTGTGCTTGTGTGGATGTGTATGTGTGTGCACGTGTGCTTGTGTGTGTATATGAGTGTGCGTGTGCGCGGTTGTGTTTATGTGTGTGCAGGTGTGTGCACGTGTGTGTGTTTGCGCGCGTGTGCATGTGTGTGCACGTGTGTACGTGTGTATATGTACATACATGCATATGTGTGCGTATGTGTGTGAGAGTGTGTGTGCGTGTGTGTGTGTGTGTGGATGCGTGCTTGTGGGCGTGCGTGTGTGTGTGCGTGTGTGCGTGTGTGCGTCCGTGTGAGTGCGTATGTGTGCATATGTGTGCGTGTGTGTGCGCGCGTGTGTGTGCGTGTGCGTGCATGTGTTCGCGTGCGTATGCACGTGGTAATTTGCTTAAGCACGCGCGTGTGATGTTTTTGTGCACATTCGAGCATGTTGCGAAAGTATGTGTGTGTTTGTGAATGTGTATGTATGTGTGATCGCGAATGACGAAAGGTATATCATGGACGGAGTCTACACTGAAGACAGGGCGGAGACTATAAGAGAACAAATGAAGGAAAAGCAAGAGGAAGGAGAGTGGTGAGGCGAAGGCAAGGAAGGGGTATGGGTTGGAGGAAGGAGGAGAGAAGGAGGGAGAAAGGGGAGGAAGAGAAAGGAGGGGAGGAGGAGGGAGGGGGAGGAGAGGGGGTGGAGGGAAGGTTGGAGGCGACAAGACGCGTCTGGCGACTGTGGCATTTTGTACCTGATCAATATGGTTGGTAATGGTGACAGCACGAGAGGCACGTGCAGCTGTCACCCCAGGGAACGTCACGTGCCGCCTTCCCCCCTCATCACCCCCTTCCCCTCTCATCACCCTCTTCCCCCTCATCACCCCCTTCCCCCCTCATCACCCCCTTCCCCCCTCATCCCCCCTTCCCCTCTCATCACCCCCTTCCCCCCTCATCACCCCCTTCCCCCCATCACCCCCTTCCCCCCTCATCACCCCCTTCCACCCTGCTCCATCCACCCTCCCCTCCATCACCCCTTCCCCTCCATCACCCCTTCCCCTCCATCACCCCTCCCCTCCATCACCCCTCCCCTCCATCACCCCTTGCCCTCCCCCCTCCCCTCCATCACCCCTTGCCCTCCATCACCCCTTCCCCCCATCACCCCCTTCCACCTCATCACCCCTCCCCCCTCACCCCCCTCCACCCCCCTCATCACCCCTCCCCTCCATCACCCTCCCCTCCATCACCCCTCCCCTCCATCCACCCTCCCCTCCATCACCCCCTCCACCCTCCTCCACCCCCTCCCCTCATCACCCCTCCCCCCATCACCCCTCCCCTCCATCACCCTCTCCCTCCATCACCCCTTCCCCCATCCACCCTCCCCTCATCACCCCTCCCTCCATCACCCCTCCCCCCATCCACCCTCCCCTCCATCACCCCCTTCCCCTCATCACCCCTCCCCTCCATCCACCCTCCCCTCCATCACCCCTCCCCCCATCACCCCTCCCCTCCATCACCCTCCCCTCCATCACCCCCTTCCACCCTCATCACCCCTCCCTCCATCACCCCTCCCTCCATCACCCCTCCCCCCATCACCCCCTCCACCTCATCACCCCCTTCCCTCCATCACCCCCTCCCCTCCATCACCCCCTTCCCTCCATCACCCCCTCCCCTCATCACCCTCTCCCCCTCATCACCCCCTTCCACCCATCACCCCCTTCCCCCATCACCCCCTTCCCCCCCTTCCCCTCTCATCACCCCTCCCCTCCATCACCCCCTCCCCCCATCACCCCCTTCCCCCCATCACCCCCTTCCCCTCATCCACCCCTCCCCCCATCACCCCCTCCCCCCATCACCCCCTCCACCCATCACCCCCTTCCCCCATCACCCCCTCCCCCCATCACCCCTCCCCCCATCACCCCCTTCCCCCTCATCACCCCTTCCCCCTCATCACCCCCTTCCACCTCATCACCCCCTTCCACCCTCATCACCCCCTTCCCCCCATCACCCCCTTCCCCCTCATCACCCCCTTCCCCCCATCACCCCCTTCCCCCTCATCACCCCCTTCCCCTCTCATCACCCCCTTCCCCTCTCATCACCCCCTTCCCCCTCATCACCCCCTTCCCCCCTCATCACCCCCTTCCACCCTGCTCTTCTCACCCCCTTCCCCTCAGAAGGTGCAAAGCATCATTGGTGACATAAAGCCCAAGCATTCTTGTGGCGCTGGGATCCTTCCCCAACTTTTATGTTCACACACAGTAAGCACCATGGCAAGTGCATTATAATTCAGCCACACCAGTCTCCAAACGAAAAATATATGTTCAAGTATTCTTCAACACGAAAGAAAAGTGTCAGCTACTAAACTATCTTTCAAAAGATCCATTTTAAATGTCCCCTACAAATTATTCGGCACGATTGACGTTCGCTGGCATCACTCACTCGATCTTCGTTGGTTTGAAAAACAGACATAGCACACGAACAAAGAAAACCCCAACTAGCCTAGATAGAGACGGCGACGACCTGCTGTCTCAGGAACTCGCAAGTCGTGCTGGTCTCGTGGCGGGGAAGGCACTCCTGCAACACACGTGCAGCGCGTGCTGGCAGGGCCGCGACGCAGCGCAGAGATGGGGCTGGTCGTCAGGGAGGCACGGATGTCCTGTTGGTCTAGAGCGAGGGAGCCATGGCGTTGCCGGGTAGACTACATCTCCATGTTTGGACGCGCGTGACATGACATTAGCCGCCGCTGTCGATCACAGCCGGAGCAACAATGCAGAAATTCAATCAGCGCCGAGCGAAGTCGTAAAATCAGCGCGCGCCGGGTGAGAGCGAGGCAGTGCTGCTTGCTTGGGCGTCTGGAATGAGGGTGCAGCCAACCTCGCCTCTGGTGGAGACGGGAGCACCTCGGGGCAGAAGCGATTTGTTCAGGTGCACCAGCTGTATGTCGCCATACGTGAGTATGCTCGTCAGCACGGTGAGGTGTTTGGGGGAAATGCGGGATTTGGAGACAAAATGATTGAAAAGCACTGACGCGCAGGAAAGAGATTCGCATCGGCTCTGCGACCTGATCGTTCGTCTTCGTCGTGAGTGTCTAAGCTCACTCCGCATCCGTCATTGGGCGTATGTCATGGATACAAAATGCACGTTTTCTGTATTGAGCTGTACATGAAAATTGCTTTATTGTCGGCTCCTTACAGAGCAGAGAAAGGTAGCAGACAAATATGACGTAAAGTACACGAACGTATGTGTTAGTATATATTTTTATGCCGTTGTCATCTTCAAAATTATCTCTCTCATACCCCACAATTCCATTCTCCTTCCCCTTTTCATCTCCATCGATTCATCGGACAGGACAAGACAGGGTCGAAATTCAGATGTGTCATTTGTCGATTGTATTGCACGAAAGTGTCTTGAATACTCACCTTACAAGTCACGGTGAGTAGTCTTACTTACAAGGCCATAGCTACTGTGTCTCTCCACCTGAACAGCGTGACACGGAAATATGCGCATGCTCAACAACAAGCAAAAGGGCCATGGCGTCCGAGCATGCCCTGACCGTACATCTTGGGCGTCGATCCATTCTGTGTGCAGTGTGCGCATCAGATTATTCATAATCCTGAAAATCCCCCGGGCCGCATCTCTGTCTCTCGCATCGCTCCCAGCCTGCAAGGCCGGAAATTCGGGTCTGGGGCGGAGTGATATACTGGACAGTTACTGGCCCTTGCAAGGGGACTCATTTCTCTTGCGGAACGCGACACCCTTTCTCGACGACGCGGTGTGATACCGCCTTAACTATGCCCGCCACCAGAAAATGATGGAGCTGCTTGTTCCCTGCCGTGCGCAGTTAGTATTCTTGGCGGGAGAGCTGTTGGCGATGGTTGCTTGTGTTCTGTATTCTTATTGATAAAAAAATTCATACAGAGGCATGACAGACTGACCAGACCGTATGTCCATCAACACAGAGAGGAACTTGGCAGGAAACTCTGGAGATTCGCATCTGAATATCCACCAAGTCACGGAGCGGACAGGCGCAAGAGTAAACGCGACGATATCGTTCTGAATTCTTGTTTAAAAGACACACAGACGACCAAAAAACAGAAGAAAATGCGAAATACCATTAACACCCCCCCATCCCCCACCCGTTATTTGCAATGTTGCGGAGCAATCATCTAGCAGGCGATCTTGTCTTTAAGTAACGAATGACCCGAAAAGAAATGGATCAATGAGAGAGAGAGAGAGAGAGAGAGAGAGAGAGAGAGAGAGAGAGAGAGAGAGAGAGAGATTACGAACAGAAAGCCAGACGAGATTACACCCACACTGGAACGTGCGCAGATCTCAACAACAACTTAACCTCACTCTCGCTCTGATGGTGTTTTGGCGCTAATTTGTTCAGGTTAACTTTCCATCCCACGTGTTGCTTTTTTCTTTCTCTCTCCTGGCCCCCCTCCATTGCGAAACCTGCGGAAGCCTTGTGCCAGTTTGGCAAGGCGGATGTGATCTGAGGCCGGTTTGCGTCAGATGGCTTTGTCGGGTGCGTGCTCCCTGCCGTTTCAGCCACCCGAGTTTAAACGGGTATGTTTCGGCCACCCGAGTTTATATGGGTATCGGATGTTGACTTCTTGGGGCATCACGCCACTGCCTTCTGCGCGTGGCAAGAGACAAACTTCTGCAACTTCGGAAGCATCTGTTGTGCTCTTTCGAGTCTAGTGGTTTTTTTCAGCCATGGAGAGTTTACCTCGAAACTTTTCAAGGCGTTGGACTCGAGGCAGTAAGTGTGAGCTCAATTAGCTTTATCTTGTGTGCTGAAATGTTAAGTAATCCGCTGTTTTGGGGCGTGCAGCAACATGGAATGTTTGGGATGGGAGGACCCCAGGATGTCGGATGGTGCAATTGAAAACGCGAGAAAGCTGACTGGGCCTTTGCCCCATACTATCGCCCGAGATTAGGACGCGATGCTCACTGCAGACGAAGCCTGTCTGCGTACGATGAAGATGAATGCATTTATGACGAGTGTAAAAACTAAAAGTTACTCGCGAGTCAGCAGAGAACGAAACAATTATTTGGGCTGGATGACTTTTCCACTACTAACGTGCATTTTTATGCATCTTTAAAAGTTGTAGATATCATGTAGTGTAATCTCTCTCTCTCTCTCTCTCTCTCTCTCTCTCTCTCTCTCTCTCTCTCTCTCTCTCTCTCTCTCTCCCTCCCCCCGCCCCCCCCCCCCCCCTTGAGCGAGCGAGCGAGCGTGCGTGTGCGTGCGTGTGCGTGCGTGTGCGTGCGTTTGTGTGTGTGTGTTTGTGTGTGTGTGTGTGTGAGCGTGTGCGTGCGTGTGCGTGCGTGTGTATGTGTGTGTGCGTGTGCGTGCATGTGTATGTGTGTGTGTGTGTTTGTGTGTGTGTGTATTTGTGTGTGTGTGTGTGTGTGTGCTTACTTGTGCGTGCATGTGTATGTGTGTGTGTATGTGTGTGTGTGCGTGCGTGTGCGTGCATGTGTATGTGTGTGTGTGTTTTTGTGTGTGTGTGCGTGCGTGTGCGTGCATGTGTATGTGTGTGTGTGTGTGTGTGTGTGCTTGCTTGTTCTCTCCTAAAGCTTTTGCCGTTCGGTGAACTAAGATATGCAATGAGGGATGTAGCTTTGCGTGTGACTGCACACCCTACACCCCTTTGCACGGTGATGTAAAGTTACGATAAATCTAGCGGATGCTCACATTGACCTAAACCTGTCGCTCGCCAACACTCTTTACTAACACTGCCGCCCGATGTTCCCAGTGTCTTGCCTGAAAGCCGTTGCCCATCAAAATGTTTTCTCCACAACGAACGAAGTATTCGAGAATGGTGCATTGTTGCACCCGCGGACTCCACCGCAGACGTCGTCTGCCTTCCTGACAAAACATGATGGACACCTGACAAAACATGATGGACACCTCACAAAACACGATGGATACCTGACTTGAGGTCTGCCTTCCTGACAAAACATGATGGACACCTGACAAAACATGATGGACACCTGACTTGAGGTCTGCCTTCCTGACAAAACACGATGGACACCTGACAAAACACGATGGACACCTGACAAAACAAGATGGACACATGACAAAACATGATGGACACCTGACAAAACACGATGGACACCTGACGAAACACGATGGACACCTGACAAAACATGATGGACACCTGACAAAACACGATGGACATCTGACAAAACAAGATGGACACCTGACAAAACATGATGGACACCTGACAAAACATGATGGACACCTGACAAAACACGATGGACATCTGACAAAACAAGATGGACACCTGACAAAACATGATGGACACCTGACAAAACAAGATGGACACCTGACAAAACATGATGGACACCTGACAAAACACGATCGACACCTGACAAAACATGATGGACACCTGACTTGAGGTCTGCCTTCCTGACAAAACATGATGGACACCTGACAAAACATGATGGACACCTGACAAAACACGATGGACATCTGACAAAACACGATGGACACCTGACAAAACATGATGGACACCTGACAAAACACGATGGACACCTGACAAAACACGATGGACACCTGACAAAACACGATGGACACCTGACAAAACACGATGGACACCTGACAAAACATGATGGACACCTGACAAAACATGATGGACACCTGACAAAACAAGATGGACACCTGACAAAACATGATGGACACCTGACAAAACACGATGGACACCTGACGAAACACGATGGACACCTGACAAAACACGATGGACACCTGACAAAACACGATGGACATCTGACAAAAAAAGATGGACACCTGACAAATGTGATGGACACCTGACAAAACACGATGGACACCTGACAAAACACGATGGACATCTGACAAAACAAGATGGACAGCTGACAAAACATGATGGACACCTGACAAAACACGATGGACACCTGACAAAACATGATGGACACCTGACAAAACACGATGGACACCTGACAAAACATGATGGACACCTGACTTGAGGTCTGCCTTCCTGACAAAACATGATGGACACCTGACAAAACATGATGGACACCTGACAAAACACGATGGACATCTGACAAAACAAGATGGACACCTGACAAACATGATGGACACCTGACAAAACACGATGGACACCTGACAAAACACGACGGACACCTGACAAAACACGATGGACACCTGACAAAACACGATGGACACCTGACAAAACATGATGGACACCTGACAAAACATGATGGACACCTCACAAAACATGATGGACACCTGACAAAACACGATGCACACCTGACAAAACATGATGGACACCTGACAAAACACTATGGACACCTGACAAAACATGATGGACACCTGACAAAACACGATGGACACCTAACAATACATGATGGACACCTGACAAAACATGATGGACACCTGACAAAACATGATGGACACCTGACAAAACATGATGGACATCTGACAAAACATGATGGACATCTGACAAAACACGGTGGACATCTGACTTGAGGTCTGCCTTCCTGACAAAACACGATGGACACCTGACAAAACATGATGGACACCTCACAAAACACGATGGACACCTGACAAAACACGATGGACACCTGACAAAACACGATGGACACCTGACAAAACACGATGGACACCTGACAAAACACGATGGACACCTGACAAAACACGATGGACAGCTGACAAAACATGATGGACACCTGACAAAACACGATGGACACCTGACAAAATACGGTGGACACCTGACAAAACACGATGGACACCTGACAAAACATGATAGACACCTGACAAAACACGATGGACAGCTGACAAAACACGATGGACACCTGACAAAACACGATGGACACCTGACAAAACACGATGGACAGCTGACAAAACATGATGGACACCTGACAAAACACGATGGACACCTGACAAAACACGATGGACACCTGACAAAACACGATGGACACCTGACAAAACATGATGGACACCTGACAAAACACGGTGGACACCTGACAAAAACACGATGGACAGCTGACAAAACAAGATGGACACCTGACAAAACATGATGGACACCTGACAAAACACGATGGACACCTGACAAAACACGATGGACATCTGACAAAACAAGATGGACACCTGACAAAACATGATGGACACCTGACAAAACAAGATGGACACCTGACAAAACATGATGGACACCTGACAAAACACGGTGGACACCTGACAAAACATGATGGACACCTGACAAAACACGATGGACACCTGACAAAACATGATGGACACCTGACAAAACACGGTGGACACCTGACAAAACACGATGGACACCTGACAAAACACGATGGACACCTGACAAAACATGATGGACACCTGACAAAACACGATGGACACCTGACAAAACACGATGGACACCTGACAAAACACGATGGACACCTGACAAAACACGATGGACACCTGACAAAACATGATGGACACCTGACAAAACATGATGGACACCTGACAAAACAAGATGGACACCTGACAAAACATGATGGACACCTGACAAAACACGATGGACACCTGACGAAACACGATGGACACCTGACAAAACACGATGGACACCTGACAAAACACGATGGACATCTGACAAAAAAAGATGGACACCTGACAAATGTGATGGACACCTGACAAAACACGATGGACACCTGACAAAACACGATGGACATCTGACAAAACAAGATGGACAGCTGACAAAACATGATGGACACCTGACAAAACACGATGGACACCTGACAAAACATGATGGACACCTGACAAAACACGATGGACACCTGACAAAACATGATGGACACCTGACTTGAGGTCTGCCTTCCTGACAAAACATGATGGACACCTGACAAAACATGATGGACACCTGACAAAACACGATGGACATCTGACAAAACAAGATGGACACCTGACAAAACATGATGGACACCTGACAAAACACGATGGACACCTGACAAAACACGACGGACACCTGACAAAACACGATGGACACCTGACAAAACACGATGGACACCTGACAAAACACGATGGACACCTGACAAAACATGATGGACACCTGACAAAACACGATGGACAGCTGACAAAACACGATGGACACCTGACAAAACATGATGGACAGCTGACTAAACAAGATGGACAGCTGACAAAACATGATGGACACCTGACAAAACACGATGGACACCTGACAAAACACGATGGACACATGACAAAACACGATGGACACCTGACAAAACATGATGGACAGCTGACAAAACACGATGGACACCTGACTTGAGGTCTGCCTTCCTGACAAAACACGATGGACACCTGACAAAACATGATGGACAGCTGACAAAACACGACGGACACCTGACAAAACATGATGGACACCTGACAAAACACGGTGGACACCTGACAAAACATGATGGACACCTGACAAAACATGATGGACAGCTGACAAAACACGCTGGACACCTGAAAAAACATGATGGACACCTGACAAAACACGGTGGACACCTGACAAAACATGATGGACAGCTGACAAAACACAATGGACACCTGACAAAACATGATGGACAGCTGACAAAACATGATGGACACCTGACAAAACATGATGGACACCTGAGAAAACACGATGGACACCTGACAAAACACGATGGACACCTGACAAAACACGATGGACACCTGACAAAACATGGTGGACACCTGACAAAACACGATGGACACCTGACAAAACACGATGGACACCTGACAAAACACGCTGGACACCTGACAAAACACGATGGACACCTGACAAAACACGATGGACAGCTGACAAAACACGATGGACACCTGACAAAACATGATGGACACCTGACAAAACACGATGGACAGCTGACAAAACACGATGGACACCTGACAAAACATGATGGACACCTGACAAAACACGATGGACACCTGACAAAACACGATGGACAGCTGACAAAACATGATGGACACCTGACAAAACACGGTGGACACCTGACAAAACACGATGGACACCTGACAAAACATGATGGACAGCTGACAAAACAT
>JAWQFJ010024178.1:5000-40000 GCA_034096865.1 Theodoxus fluviatilis | reverse complement strand
GTGTGTGTGTGTGTGTGTGTGTGCCTGCCTGCCTGCCTGCCTGTCTGTGTGTGTGTATCTGTCTGTACGTGTATGTGTTTATGTGTCTGTGTGTGTGTCTGTATGTCTGTCTGTGTTTCAATGTGTGTATTTGTGCGTGTGTCTGTCTGTCTCTTTCCTTCTCTCCCTCTTCCTTCTTTAACCGCGTGTCAAGAGGGTCACAATCCCTCCAAGCTCATTGTTTTCCACTCGGGGCTCATCTGGCGTGGCTGCTGTGTGTGTGTGGACCAGGCAAACCACTCAGTCTCATGAGGGAGTTTGCGCGCCAGTTTACATCACAAGAGATCCCGGCGCCGAAACGAGGCTCCCTGATTCCGGACAAGCAGGGCGCAGTGACGACGAGGGCGATAATTCTGGCGACGAAGGCGATGTTTGTGACTAGAAGAGCGGCGATTCTGACGACGAGGTGATGACTCTGGCGCGGCCGGTGACGTTACAACAGCGACCCTCCGCTCGCCCTTATCTTGTTTTGCGTCGTTTCCAAAAGTGGCGGCTCAAGTGTGTTTGTTGCAAGGAGAGCAACAACGTGTTCCTTCCTTTCACTGCAACTTAGTGGTCGTGTAGTTGGATTCAAAACTGAGTTTTTGCGTGCTTGCGAATATGTGCATGCGTGTGTTTTTACGTGTGCACATGTATGTGTATGTGTGTGTGTATATGTTGTGTGTCTGTGTGGTGTGTGGTGTGTGCGTGCGTGTGTGTGTGTTTTGTGTTTTGTGTGTGTGCATGTGAGCGTAGTGCGTGTGGTGTGCGTGTGTGCGCGCGAACGAGCGCGCGTGTGTGTGTGAGTGAGTGCGTGTGTGTGAGTTAGTGCGTGTGTGTGAGTTTGTGTTTGTGTGTGAGTTTGTGTTTGTGTGTGAGAGCGTAGTGCGTGTGTGCGTGCATGCGTTCGCACGCACATAAAATATACATTCGTCGACAATAGATGAAAACAATCGTCTACAAAATGTATCCATCTTATTGATAATAGGTTGAATAAAAAGAATACTATATAATCGCTCAATGATTAGTAATTTTGAATCTTGCGCTACATTCGTCGATGAAAAGCAGCGCGAAAGTTTTCGTGCAGTACTATCTCCAAATTGTGACATTTACGATGTTTTCTGTTATTTGTTTAAAGTCGATTGCTTTACACGACAAACTTTCAAACTAGTTTATCGTTCTTATGATCTGTGTGCAACAGTGGTTAGATATTAACAATTGCATTTGCTTTGTTTTCATCATTTTACGTGCTCAGTATTCATAGGAAATGTTTCCTTTCTTTTACTAGCTGATCCGTTGTTCTTACATACATTAATCATAAAAGGTCGGTTTTTAATGCATCTTTTACCATTGTATAGATAATTCATGAGAACACCACATTCGAAAATACAGTTCTGTTCTCTCTTAGGAAAGCTGTGGCGGAACTCGAGACATGGTGGATAAATTTTTTTGCGTATTGTTCGAATTATAATAGTTAGTGATCAGGTACTGGCCGTTCCCGTTTCCTGAAAAACTGGAAATCGTCTTTTTGTTCCTATCTGTAAATAATTGCGCGTACCGCACTCATGTCGACTAAAGTTCATATTACGGTAGTAAGTGATCAGATACTAGCTCTTCGCGTTTCCTGGTAAGTTGGAATTTGATATAAGACACAAACAAAATCGAATTTAGATTACATCTGTAATCAATCGCGCCAACGCTTTTACAATATTTTCGAACGGGGCTCAGTTTTACATCAAGCCTGTCGTGAAGATTGCCACTTTTCCTCCTTCGTCAGTGGAAGGTGGGGGAAATATCAGGTTTCTTCGCATGCATTCGTGTATGCTATTGGACGGAATGTGTCTTCTGTGCGACTTGTCTCCAAAACTTCGTGGCAGTTTGGATTTTGATTTGAAATTCTCTTCCTTTGCTATGTGTATTGTGGTTACAAATATATTTCCGTTTTGGTGTTTGTCCTAGCTTATGCTGTCAGGTGTGCCATCGCCAGTTTGCTGAGACAGCTCCCAAGCGATGCGAAACTGTATCCCCATTAATTCCCACTGTTTCGTTACGATGAATATGGGAGACGTATGCCCCTTTGAGTTAATTAATCTTATTGAAATAGAGCTCTGAGGTTAGAAGTCTGTATTTTCAAAGTCACCTTTCCAAACCCATCCCCACCCCCAACCCCCCACCCCTCACCCCCACTCCTATCCTTGTGATGTTTTACGTTAATGTTGTACTTTGGGAATTGTTAACTACATTTTCCATCAGATCAGGCTTGTAACTCGGGTCACTCCACACACGCTTGCCCACGGCCCAGGCGGAATGCTGGCGTTTCCATTACTGAATGGCAGTGGTGGTTCGCCTTGTCAAGGGCGCCGTGACCCGAAATGTGGGATTTGTCGTGTTGCAAACGTCCACCAATGGCAGTGAAGATATTTACTTCAAAAGCCTATGGATTTTTCCCCTTCCGTTACTGGCAAACTTAAATAGAGATCTTCACTATTGATGTCACAGAAATGCAATCCTATTCGCATTAGTCTGTCTTCAGAATATCCAGTCCGTTTGATATGAATTGAAGTTTAAACATCTCTATGACCCGACCAAATTTTATTAAGACCTCATAATCATGCGTCTAATAAATATATTGCAAGCGGTGTTCTGTGATCCGAACGAGTTTCTGATAAATGTTTTCGTCGACTCATTTTCGCAGTTAAGTTCTACGTCCCTCTCTTCCAACCCCAACCCCACCCTTGCCCCTCCTCCCCTTCCCCTTCTCTTCCCCCTTCTTGTCCTCCTCTCTTCTTGCCCCCCCCCCCCTCCCTATTTCATTCTTCTTCTTCCCCTTCGCTCGTTTCCATCGCATTTCGCCCGCCAGGCCTCTCCATCTTCTTCTGCCTGACTTAGATCATATTTGCACATTCTACGGTGAGGGTGCGCGCAGGTTAAATCTATTTGTTGGTTTCTCTCTGTCTCCATTCCACTGCGACCTGATTCTCTGTCAACAAGGGGGAGACTACTCCCATCGGGGCGAGAACAGAGCGCCTGGAAATGCCTCGGAAGCGCCTCAGAGCGCGCCCTGGTGTCGCCCCGGGTCGAGCCAGTGCGAGATGACAGCGGGCCACTGGAGTTGACATTACCTACAGGTCTGCCTCGGCCACAATGCGAACTGGACACAGATCTGTTTGCCCCAAACACCGCGGACTTGGCCCTGGCCGCTTGCAAGGGAGACAATCGCCTTCCGCTCCGTGGCCGGCCATGGGGATTAAGTCGAACGGACTTGGCCCGGTGGAGACTGTCCTGAAGACGAATTCCACGGAAAAGGACGAGAAAGAAAAAAGAGGGAGAGAAAGAAAGATAGACAAAAGAAAAAAAAAGAGAAAAGAGTGAAGAACTGATGAGAAATCGAAAGACTCTTATGTGACAGAAAGCAAGAAGCAAAGGAAGATGGGACAAACGAGGTAAAACATGAATAAAAGAGAAAGGGGGGGGGGGGGGAATTAAGGGAAAAGAAGAAAAAGGACTAAATAACGATGATCAGCAAGAAACAGGAAAAAGAGGAAGAAAAAATGAAAAGGGAGGGAAGAAAAAATAAACAAAGAAAGACAAACAAAGGAGAGCAAAAAACGAGAGCGAAAAAACAGTGAAAGAAACCAAAGAAATAATTCTAAAGCTATGTGGTTGGACTTGAGGGTACGGCAGCTACTACAACTGTACTCTTTCGCATTTCGTATCATTAAGAGTTTCTTTGTCTGTTTCTGCAATAAAAGTTAAGAGGAAGAAATTCCTTTGGAAAAGGTTGGAAAAATTGGCATACATGGAGGTACTGAAACTGCGTGATTTGCATGAAAATTTCGTGGGTTGGTGAAAGAACAGCAGAGCCGAGTTCATTTGCTCTGACTAGTTTTGGTAGTTCCGGGTTGCGCTGCATTGACAAACTTTATTTCCTAATTTCTTCGGAATTATACAAGAACACGGACGATGAGTTTTTTTCTCGTATTGCAACATTTTGAAATTTTCTTCTGGTGGCTGCACAGGAAATAGGGAAGACAGATGGGAACAGCGGAAAGAATCTCAGCAGCTTCTCTTCAGAGGAGCAATTCGAGTCCGCGGCTGATTTAGTTTTGAGGCGAAGTCTCCACCAGACGTGGCTGGAATGGATTTTTCCCGCGTTCCCTCAGCTACTGCCCTCTAAGGCTTTGCCTCTTTTTCAAAAAGATTTCACCGAGTACAAACTCTCTCTGAAATACGGTATAGTTTGACAGGCAGTTAAGTTGGATTTCTTACAGGAAAAGCATTACTTAGACATTTCTATTTCCAGACATGATGCAATCACCAGCCATGAATGAATGTTTGGCCTCTCTTAACGATTTTTCTCCTTTTTTTCCTTCTGAAGAATCTCATCGTAGAAAATGACTGAGATCTATTCTAAACCAACTCACCTGAAACTACAACCAGACGAACATAATTATATTTGGTAGCAGTGAGCATGAACTCCATTGATTCACAATAATTCCATGCAGATCATGCACATGCACAATGTCTCTGGAATGAGTTTTCTGGGTCGAAACCGCACACGTTTTATCATGTTTACATAGCCAGGCAGTCACGGATGCCGCCATAGTCATAAGAGGTTGCCCTACGTGTTTCAAAAGTGGCGAACCATTAAAACTAGAATACTCCCAAAATCTACATCTTCCCGTTCGTATGGATTGTGTAGACTTACACCCTAAAATTCATATTCCATTATCTGTTTGGTTGAAATTTAAATGTTAGTTCTCGCTCAAATCAAGCCCAGTTCTCTTTGACTGTCTCATCCATGTACCCCACACTGAAATCTGTAACACAGGGGTAATCTCTCAAAGCTGGCTGCACGACCATGTCTAACGCTACAGTTTTGTGACCTTCCAATTTCCTCCCTTGCCAAGCACCGCAGAACTGCTGAGAAAAGGCGTTCAGTCTACTGACAACACGGGCTCTGGCGGCGCCGCAGCAGAGGAAATCTCAGGCGAGTCCAGCTTTGGCGAACAACAACGCGGCTCATCCTCCTGAAGCAAACACTTCTGCTGACCCTCGGGGACGAAAAGACTGGGGGGATGGGGAAGGGGATGATGGGAAGGGGGAGGAGACAGAGAGTTGTCCCTGTGAGAGGGTGAGGAGAGTCAGGAGGGACGTCCCCCCTAGGGAAGACAGGACAGATAGGGGAGCGGCGCGCGCGCGCGCACACACACACACACACACACACTCACATACACACACGCGCGCACGCACGCACACACATACGCACACACACATATACACGCACACACACACAGTCACGCACGCACAGAGAGAGAGAGAGAGAGACAGAGATAGAGACAGAGAGAGAGAGAGAGAGAGAGAGAGAGAGAGTCAGATAACAACGGTGAAGACGGGGTAGAGGGTAGGGCATGCAGAGAGGAGATGGAGATGAGGAAAGTGAGAGTTTTAGAAAGGAAGGAACGGACAAACTATTATAAGACGGACTCCAGCGAACAGTAGGGGTGATCTGCGGTAAGAATTTTCCACTGAAAACAAACCGACCAGCACTGTAAATGGTCACGTGTTCAAACCAAGGGGAACTCTTGGTAAAGTTTGCAGGAAAAAAGTGGAACCCCGAATCAAGCACCAAGACGGTTCTGTTCGGTTCATGTGTAGAGTGCGAGTCTTCACTGGAGTGGCATTATCTGCTGACACGCCTTCTGAAACGATCGACACATGGACAGCTACAGGTGGGTCTTTGAACGAGAGAGAATTAAGAGGGGATGGTGGAGTCCAGAGGTCACCACAGAGATTAGGGAGTGGATAGGAGGGGGGGGGGGGGGAGGGCAAGAGGGTGGGACAGGAGTAGGGGGTAGGGATGTGTGCTGTCTGACCACGTGGGGGCAGGTCGTCTTCAATGCGTCAGGAATGTCCGTCAGACGCAGACACGGCGTCCAGAGCTTGTCCCTGGTCAACATTTTGGTCAGTCAACCCTAGACCAGCGTCGACCCCTACCCCCCCTACCCCTCCCCCTCCCTCTCCCATCATTTTGTCGCCCCGCCCAACCCTCCTCCCTCAAGGTCCCCAACCCCCCACCCATTTATCTATCTTTTTTTTTCTTTCCCGGCCCGTGTCCACTGTCCCCAAACTGTCCATCTCACACGACAGACATCCCAAGAGCTTCCAGTTAGGCCAACTCGTCCAAAGGTGACTGGGGACTTGTCCATGGCAGTCGTGCATTCCGGGATGTCTGGATATGTCAGGGCGTTGAACAATCGAGACCAAATCTCTAAGTATTGTTTGGGTCCCGTAAGACGAGGGCACGTGCAGTTGGAAATCATTATCATATTCGCATAAGATGATGAATACTTACGAACTGAAGAAACCCCAAGGCGGCGACTCCAAACGCATGTCTACGGAGACGTGAATACTTTTCATGACGGACACGCTGGGTTCTCAGTCCATAATTGTTCTGCTACCTTTCTTTACCGAAACAACCTTCTGCATGGTGCAGTGTCAAGATGTTGCTGAGCTTAAACTGCATTTAGCTCGGAAGCATGCATTGCGGTGTATGCCATTCGGTGGAGCTGGGTGTCATGTCCGCAGTGCGGGCATGTGACTGACCATGAATAAGACATGAGTGCAAATCGTTCTAGGTCTAGGTGACGTGGTATGCGAATGTGAAGAAGGATGACTCATCATTCTTTTAGTGACTGCAGAGCAAGTAATCTTTTCGTTCTTGTGACTCACTCCTGCCGAGCCACGAAGTGTTTTCTTCGAGATTCCGTAGACCAGAAGTCATGACAGCAAGCATTCAGCGTGGCTGAGACTAGTGAATATAGTTGTGCTGCACTCGGACACCGAATTTAAATTGATCAGTCTGTTCAACTCCAAACAGTCTGCTCAGCAGTTCGATCAAAGAAAGACAGATACTGGACAGATGGATGGACACACAGACTGAAAAAGTCTGGGATCTCTCTTTATATTCACGACAATTAACCTTATAGCAACGGAATGTAGGTTAAATCACTTACCGACTCCATCAGTCGATACACGAATCATCAAAGTGTGGACTCCAGCAGCTCGTCAAACAATGTGAAGGCAGTTAGGCCACAGGTTCCGGCCAGAAAACATTTACTGGCGAGAGTGTTACCATAAACTCATGCCACCAGCCCGGAGCCACAGGAATCCTTTTCGCTGCGTTTATACTAGTTCCAAAAATTGCGTATATACGTGTATACGCAGTCGCACGTGCTCACGGCATTTTGCAACCTTATAGACGACGTTTGCGCTAAAAGTAGTTCTCAAATGATTTCCTGAAAATCTCATAGATGAGTTTTATTAGAACACCAAATTTGTGTTTATCTATCGAGATAAATAATTGGAGTGAAATAGAATCGTTTCTTTTTACTCTCGATGGTCTTTTGATCACGTTGAGTTTTGATTGGTAAAATCATTCGAATGTGGAGCCGAAGTCACGTGACTAACCTGTTGCTGAGACTATATTCACTAGTCTCAGCCACGCTGAATGGACAGCAAGCTCTCTCGGAAACCATTTGAATTTGTTGGGTCGGGATTTACGCAATGTCTGTCAATC
The DNA here is from genome assembly GCA_034096865.1 of Theodoxus fluviatilis. Classification (NCBI taxonomy): domain Eukaryota; kingdom Metazoa; phylum Mollusca; class Gastropoda; order Cycloneritida; family Neritidae; genus Theodoxus; species Theodoxus fluviatilis. The sequence continues at coordinate 32,403 of JAWQFJ010024178.1, read as the reverse complement.
TGCCTGTCCGTTCATTGGTTCATATGTTCTCTCTCTCTCTCTCTCTCTCTCTCACTCTCTCTCTCGTCTTCAGCGAAGAAGACTAGCAGTATTTCTAGGAATATCCCCTCTTTCCCAGGCCGTGGCCCCATTCACCTCTCTACTCCCCACTCATTGAACCCTGAAATTCCTCACCAGGAGTCGATTGAGTCATGCGGGAAATACAGGACCTGACCCCACGGGCCTGCTAGGGGAGGGATGTTGGAAAGGGGGATGGGGACAGGACGAGGGCAAGAAGGGGAGAGGGGAAGGGGTGTTGGTGTTGGAGGGAGTTTAGATTAGAGCCTGCTCATTTCACTCCACCCTCCGCCCCCTTTTGTATACCCCCACCCTCTCCTCCTCCCTCCCTTCCTTTATCCCTTCTGTCTTTATCAGCGCCCATCCCAACTAGTCATCCCCCTCCCCCCTTCTCCTATCCCCCCTCCCTGCACACCATCAGCGTCACCCCAGCGGTCGGCTCCGCGGCATTCGCACCCTAACGCGTGCACACAGCGACCCCTCGTGGTGTATTTAGCGACACCTGGCGGACATTGGCCACAGTGTCACAGCAGATTTGTCCCCCCTTGGCAGTCACCAGGCGGCAGTCGCGTCGCCCGCGCTCCTGTGACGTGGTCTCGGTTTGAGTGGCCTCTTGACTCTACACATACTCATCTGCTCATCACCCGGTAAGGCGTCGACTCTGCGGTCGAGGGTTCGAACCAGCACCACGAATAATAGGGTTGGATATGTACACTTGGGCTTGGCTTTCTTACATCAAGATGCAGTAGTTGACTTACAGGGCTTGGTGACAACAGATCGTAAGTACTGAATATCCAAGTACCGAGGATATGTGCTTGTATCCACTTTCTTTCTACATTGCTGTTCCTAGACAAAGTATACAGGTCTAGATTTTGCGAGCTACACGTGAATGGGGATTGTTGTAACAATGGAACATGAAAGACATAACTTTATAAACATCATGGCCATTCCTTCAGGAAAGTGTCTCGATCTGCCAAGTACGTATCTGAAGCACAAGGATGGAGTTTGCAGAGACATCAAGGCACGGATGCCGTTGTATTGTAAAGCTCAGCTCGATTTCATTTTCGACATGTCTGATCTATGGCGCTTGCCAATACACAGGTATGGAGAACGCTTCAGTATCATGAGAACGTTTGTGCAAGGCAAATAATCGCCTGGAAAAAACTACACTGAGATCGCATGGATTTCCTTGGTTATTCTGTATACTCTTCTTCATGCAGAGAATCACGACCAGGTGAACCGTGATGTGCGCGCATTATGAATCAGAAAGAGTGCTTCGCATGGCAACTCAGGCGCTCGGCATACGCTTTCATTTTCGGACAGGAAATTCAGACACCCTTTGAACTTGTAACATCACATCAAACGAATATGTGACTAAAGGTCTAGGTGGTGTGCATAAGATTTTTCTATAGGTCTTTTCTGTCGACAACGACATTACTAATTTCATTGAATATTTGGAAGGAAACGTTCGAAGAAAGCAGACATATTTTGCACAGATTCTAGCGTTTCCGTTATGCTTATTGGTGGTTGTTGTTTCTTACTTTATTCTGTTTCGCAAATTCCCACTTTTTATAACTCTTGTTTTGTCGTCGGACGTTTTCCGTTGCTAGTGCGTATGGTAGGAAGTCATACAAGAAATCTTGACCGACTTGCATATTCTGGAGGATTGTGTTCGTGCCCCTTTTGTACGCAGGCATTCTGCGAGTGCCTGCAGTTTCTGCGAGCTTTGAGAAATTGTCCCAGGAATATGTTTTGTATTCGCACACCTCAGTCTCTGTTTGGTTTTTTGATTTCCTGCCCAGCACAGCGTTTCCACATCAATGGATGGTAACTCGCACGATAAGGTGCTGTAAAGAAACAAATGACCGTAGTAAACAGCGTTTTATCGTCCCCCTCCTAGTTGCTGAGCTTCACAGATCTCAAAGTGTGTCTTAAGTCCAAGTTTAATGAGGTCCTCTGTGTTCGCGTTCATGTATGGCGAATCAGTTTCGTTTCAGTCGTCACTGTGCTTTACAGTGTATATTTGTTGCAAACAGTATTGCTCACCATCTAGTGTGTTGAACTGAGTTTTCCTGCTTCGTTTCCTGCCCTGCTTTTTACCACGCCATGCCTCGTGCCATTACTTTCTTCTTTTTCTATTACTTTCCTCGTCTGTCATCGCTACGTGCATTGTTGCATGCATTCTTCTCATCAGTCTCTTTGCCTCTTGCAGCGCGCTGCGGCTCGGAAGAGGGCGAGCAGTACGTGCCGGACTACACAGGCCCGTCCAACGGTGAGTCGTCCTTCTCTCCATCTCAGTGCTTGTTCTTAAGCCAGAAACAGGGGCCGTGTGCTGTTTGTTCTCTGTCTTAATAAATTGTAGACAATCTTCGATGCAAATTCCTCCCCACCTTGGAGTAAAACGGATATCTGAGAGAGCTGAGCCGGAAGATTGTGAAAGTTAACTTTGGCGCGTTCATTCGCGGCCTGGTTGCACGCTCCCAAAGGATTTGAGATGATGTTGGAGCGATAGAATGGGTAGCCCGATGACCAGGGGGTAAAACTGTGCGATTTGAGCACCCGTCAATGGGTGGAAAATCGCTAAAGGAAAGAGCACCTTTACCTTTACCTTTTTGACGAGGACCCGAAGTTAGCACTGGAATACTTTATTTGTGTCTCCGACGCAAAACAGTTATCGTGACATAATCACGTTTACTTCATTTCATGCCCGTCGGTGTTTTTCTCTTCAAACAGTGAAGCTGAATATTCAATGACCACCAGATTTCATTTTCGTACTTCTACGTTTACATTAAATTCAAGTTTTAAACAGTAGTGTACGACGGATTTCGCTGTGCAGAGAGAGAGAGAGAGAGAGAGAGAGAGAGAGAGAGAGAGAGAGAGAGAGAGCGAGCGAGAGAGAGCGAGAGAGAGAGAGAGAGCGAGAAAGAGAGAGAGAGAGAGAGAGAGAGAGATGGAGATGTACGCCCTCAGAAGTTCGCAAAGACATCACTGCTCCTTACTTGCACCATCTCTGAAAGAGCATTGTCACTTCCACGCTCAGGACAGCAGTTACAACCCACATACCAATTGTTTTCCTCAATGCAGGTTTCATTCCCCTCAGCTGATCACTACTCGCGCTTTGTAGTCAGCGCGGTAATTTCCATCCAAGTGTTTCACCATCGAACGATTTTGTGTTTCTTCAGTGTTTAAATGTCAAGACAAGTGGGGTAGTCTTGGACAGTTGCGTGAATCGCGATGATTCATTTTTGCAGCGATGTTCATGTAACACGCCGACACATGTCGTTCTGTGTGTATGTGTCTTATCCGAAGACTGACACGCATGCTGGACAGATGGACGTTACCACTACAAAGCCGCACAGCACTGCTGAGACTGTCTCCATTTGGATACGGAGGAAACAATCACCGCATCGATGGGCCTGGTAACTTTCTTAGGATTCATCTCCAATGCCCAAGTGGCACATAGCTGCTGCCCCGGGAAACTGCTTCTGGGTTGGGAGCAAGAATAGACTCACCGTGTCTCCATACGCGATTCGCGAAAGGCGAAACCCTGGGAAATGGAGACTTGACAACTCTTTCCAGCTCGGGCGATTTTGTGGTCCATGGCCTTGCAAGTTACATTTCCCACAGAGGCTGAGGGGCAGTAAAATTTCAATCTTCTTCATTTGCCCAGGGCCGACTGAACGAGTGCTACTGGAGCAGGCCCCGGAAGCAATAGGAACACAATTTCTGCTGATGCATGAAGGTGGTAACGAGGAAGCTTACGCTTAATGCTAGGACTGGTGTACTTGTAACTGCACGAGTTCAGATTGTCGAAACACGCTGACAACGTGCACGTGATCAAACTGCACGATTTGCAAGTGAGCTACAGAGCACCTCAATGAATTAAATAAAGGGCACAGACAACATGCCAGAGATTTATAACCAGCGTCCTCAAGTTGATTCGAAGAATCTCTTTAAGGCTTAAAAACGTCATGTCTAATGGATTTTCAATACTGGCGAATCAAATGTGTGTTGTTTTTTTTTGCTGTAAATATTGGACATCCAGAGTAACAGATCTGCTCATGGCACATAGCACTTCTTTGAATCAGCAATCTCCCTGGAGACAACTCCGGCTATTCTGAAGAGCCTCGAAGAGCCAGTCCATTCACTGGGCAGGTCACTGCTGTCTATTACTGGACAGGTTGTTGACTCGTCAATCGCAAGACGTTTGCTCAGGCTCTCTGCAGAGGAAATTTATCAGCGTCCATACAGGGGAGGCAGACGAGTCGGGTCTTTCACGGCGACACTGGAGGACTCCGCTAGCTCTGACTGAGGGACCTGGAGACGAATGAGACGCTGGGAGCCAAGAGACGCGAATGTACGAGCAGCTCATCGACCTTCCTCGACTCCCGGCAACGCCCTTGGGTAGAGACAGGAGAGGCTGTGAGCAGGCATGGATCTATACTCGTCCCTGCTTCTCTCTGTTTTTTTCTGTCTCTCTGTGTCTCTATCTCTCAATGTGTGTGTGTGTCTGTCTGTCTGTCTGTCTGTCTGTCTGTCTGTCTGTCTGTCTGTCTGTCTGTCTGTCTGTCTGTCTGTCTGTCTGTCTGTCTGTCTGTCTGTCTGTCTGTCTGTCTGTCTGTGTCTGTGTCTGTGTCTGTCTGTCTGTCTGTCTGTCTGTCTGTCTGTGTTTCCTCCTGTGTGTCTGTCTGTGTCTGTGTGTCCGTGTGTCTGTATGTCTGTGTGTCTGTCTGGCTGTCTGGCTGTCTGTCTGTCCTTGTGTCTGTCCTTGTGTCTGTCTGTCTGTCTGTCTGTCTGTCTGTCTGTCTGTCTGTCTGTCTGTCTGTCTGTCTGTCTGTCTGTCTGTCTGTCTGTCTGTCTGTCCTTGTGTCTGTCTGTCTGTCTTACTGTCTGTCTGTCTGTCTGTTTGTCTGTTTGTCTGTTTGTCTGTCTGTCTGTCTGTTTTTCTGCCTGTCTATGTCTCTGTCTGTCTGTGTCTCTGTCTTACTGTCTGTCTTACTGTCTGTCTGTCTTACTGTCTGTCTGTCTTACTGTCTGTCTGTCTGTCTGTCTGTCTGCCTGTCTGTCTGTCTGTCTGTCTGTCTGTCTGTCTGTCTGTCTGTCTGTCTGTCTGTCTGTCTGTCTGTCTGTCTGTCTGTCTGTCTGTCTGTCTGTCTGTCTGTATGTCTGTCTGTCTGTCTCTCTCTCTCTTTCTCTCTCTCTCTCACTCTCTCACCTCTCTATCTCATTCTCTCTCATTCTGTGTGTGTGCGTGTGTGTGTTTGTGTGTGTGTGTGTGTGTGTGTGTGTGTTTGTGTGTGTGTGTGTGTGTGTGTCTGTCTGTCTGTCTGTCTGTCTGTCTGTCTCAAACATACGGACAATTCAAAATATTTAGATGTACATTTTTCTATGCCATGCAACGCAGACATGAAAAAAGTATATCCAGTACAGCATGACTATACTCAACAAGTGCTTCTCTCTTACTGCATAAGTTGATGACAGAGTCGTCATAATTCTGGCAGGTGTACAGTCGACTGAATGACATCACATACTTGTTTGGTTGTCATATGTGCTCACCTGTATGCAAATAGGCGATCGGCCTTGATTATAATCGGTTATCTCTCTCTCTCTCTCTCTCTCTCTCTCTCTCTCTCTCTCTCTCTCTCCTTCCCCCCCCCCCCTTCCCTCCCCCCCCCCCCTTCCTCTTGGCTTAATTAAGGATTGGGGTCACTGTAAGGCATTGTAGGCTGAAGAAAAAGTGCTGATATGATAGTCGTAGTTGTTCTCACAGAAATACCACAGTACAAAGCCAGCAGTATACAATGTTATGTGCATCACTAGAACAATTGCTTCACTGCGTGCACAAGTGTTGAGGAACACGTATGTAGGTAAACACACGTTTAAAGGGTTAAACTTAACCCCCAACAGAGGTATTCGATACACAGCTCACAGCTCGGAGAGGAAAAAGGTAGACTTCAGTTGTTTCGTGAATGATTATAGAGACTTTCACTTTCTCATTGCCCCAGGAATCGTGTTCGAGAGAACTGCCACCTACGCAGGAGGAAGAGGAGCGATGGTAGCATTGCAGTGCGCGTATTGTTCTAGTCACGTGGTCTGCAGACGCGTGTTGTAAGCAAGCATGAAATACAACGTCGGATTTCTAGGATTTTCGAATGCATTGCTGCCAGTTACTGGTTAATTTTTTTTTAATGGGGAGGAAACGTTACCCATTATAATTCTACAGCAGTAAAAAGCTCATCATCGAAACATTTTTATTTGCTTCATTAAGTTGATGAGAAAGTTAATTGCACGCTGTTAATCGGCGATGCTCAAACACTGGGAGCAACGAGACTATTACTGCAGCAGCTTCCGGTGGAGAAATAGAAAAGATTTTTATTATCCGATAGCCTGTCATTCCATTAGGAGCATTTTATTGCCGAGAAAATGTGTGGTTGGATATCAAAGTCGCTGTGACCGTTTGGCATTCGAAGCAAGGCGAGTAATATACCGGTACTGTAGTTGCAGTGTGGTTACAGAGAGCGTTTAGGGCGGTCTACCTCGCATTTCGCTTCGCTGCGCCTAAGACACGCCCCCCTATTGGCCAGCCAATGACAGCTCGCCGAACAGACACACCTACAGCTCGTGCTCGCCAGGAAGCTGGAGAATCAATATACCCCTCTCTCTCTCTCTCTCTCTCTCTCTCTCTCTCTCTCTCTCTCTCTCTCTCTCTCTCTCTCTCTCTCTCTGTCTCACTCACACACACACACACACACACACACACACACACACACACACACACACACACACACACACACACACACACACACACTCTCGGGGTCTCTCTTCGTCTATCCAATCAGACGATTAGTCTGTACCTTCCACTTCCGTGTAGCCTTCATCTGTATCTCTGTGTCTGTCTCTGTCCTGCCCGCCCGCCCGTCCGTCCGTCCGTCCGTCCGTCCGACCGCCTGCCTGTCTGTCTGTCTGCCTCTCCCTCCCTCCCTCCCTCCTTCCTCTCGCTTTTTTCTTGGTCTCTCTCCACACTGTCGTGCGTTTTAATTTCCTAATTTGCCCTGTGTCCACAGGCAAAAGAAAAATAATTTGTTGGGCAAACGGAGGCGAACGCGTGGCAATTAAGCGTCAGGTGCCAGTGATTACATCCTGCTCTGGCATAAAGTTGATATTCGCCCTCTCCGCCAGGTGTCTCCACACGCGTTTTTCAGGCGGGGCAAAAAAACAATCCATCCGAACTGTCGCCGGCAAACAGGTGAGTGCACGCGAGGCTTTCATGCAGTCACGCCTGGAGGCTGCCGAGTGCAAACCCAAAGCTTGCCCTTGCTCCGCTGTCGTCTCGTGCTGGCTGTGGTTGCATTTACTGTCTATTATCCGCTGTCGTTTTCCGATCGAGAGAGAGAGAGAGAGTGTGTGTGTGTGTGAAAGAAAGAGAGAAGGCGACGGAAATCAAACATTCACTTGGGCGACAGAAGCAGCTTGCTTCACACACGCGCGGCGAGAACAGAGAGGTGTACAACTTCGTAGTGACAGTTGGCGCTGGGAAAAAACAAGCTTCGAGGAGCAAGGTGTGCGGGAGGTGTAAAAAGCAGATTGGAAAATATTTTGACGTTCGATTTCTTTTCCTCCTGGGTTGTGTGGTTTGTTACGAAATATTCGGCCTCAGGTTGCAGCAGATATCGCGTGCAAGGGAACGGCAGCTGCCCATCGACTGTCCCCCTTGTGGGTTGGGGGTAAGAACTGACCCACCGCGTCTCCCTACGCGTTTCGTAAGAGGTGAATAAACAGGAAAATCATGATTTGACTTGCTCTTATTCTAACAATTTCTTGTTTTTCGTGATGAATGGCCTTAAATAGAATACAGAGGTTTATAGGCTGTTAAACTCCATCCATCCATCCATCTATCCATCCATCCATCGACTTTTTCTCATACTACTGTTTGATGAGGAAGAGCATTATGGACTTTCACAGAGCGATTTTAATGCACAGTCTCTGTCGGAAAACACTGTCAAATCTGGGCAGCACGCTCCTGACTGCTGCTTTCTTTGATCGGTTTGCTAACATCAATACGTACAATCAAATGCAGAATGTGATAATTTGGTCGAGAAGATGATAAATTACGGGTACCTATCAATGTTTCTGCCTGAAGAAATCGCGAAGTAATACAAATAAATTTCATGCGGTTGAAAAAAAAGAGGAGAAGTATCATTCTTCGTAACAGTCAGCTTTGCGGCCGATCAACCAATCCAGTGTTATCTCCTAGATTGTCTTGGGATGTATGCCCAGATTTCCCGATCATTCATTTCCACATACTGCCGTCGAGACACTGACAGGGTTACGAGGTTGTACAGATAACGAGATGAAATGTGCCCATGCACGTCGTAGGGAGTGGTTTCGAGCGAGATGCAAAAACAACTGCAGGGGAATCGGGCGTCCATTTGGGAATATTTTAGTGACTAACTTTTCAATAAGTATCTAGCTGTTAACATATTACGAAAAGTATAATTTTGTGTATGAACTCATTAAACCTTGTTTTGAATGCCGCTCAGCCCATTTAATCAGAGTTTAACACATTTCGGAAGAGGCGTTCCTAACCATCCCCACCCCCACCCCCATCCACCACCCACCACCACCCGCCATTTCCCCCCCCCCCCCCCATTCCATCCCCCCAAAGAAAACCCATCGATTTGGAGGGATTGCACTCTTCACCAGCTGGTAGTATAAGAACCATGAATCCTATTTCAAAACGGATTTCACTTCTGAAAAGGGCGATGAAAATATGTTCATAATACATAGATATCTCAAACCGACCAAGAGTGACCATCCGACGATTTGCGGTGAAAGCTCACGAATGAGGATCAGCTGGAGTGGGTGAGAACTGTAGGCTACCAGTCTCGGCTGTGCACGAGTGACTGTCCCAGTATTCTCGTATCTCCCTTTGCCTTCTTTGTCTGTAAAGCGTAATTCCAAAATCCATAACCACGGAACCACGGACGCCTTTCCCTCATCTCCTGATTGAATCGATCCACTGTCCATGGGCAACCACACAGCGCCATTTAGAAGCAAGACAAAGAAAAAGAGAAGAAAGAGAGAGAGAAGAATGGATAGAAAGAGGAATGCCGGGTCAAATGCTACGGACAACACAAAATGGCTTTGCGACGTGGAAAAATGAACCCGAGACAGAGGAAGGGTGACCTCTCTATGCTCCCTGTAGACTGCAAACCAGGATGTCTTTGTAGATGCTTGAAGTGAGTTGTGACGCCTTCAAGTTCATGCGTGTTCCATGAGAACAGGTGTCGCTCATAAATGTAAACATGTCTGTTCATACTTCTTCAGATTAGATATCACCACGCCCTAACTTTGACGCAACATGATAACTTCTAACATTTTGGTAACGTTCTTTCATGGTTTGAACGACTTATGCAGATAATTTGAAAACGCACGATTGATATTTTAGACGAGATGGACGGGAGGTTTCTGTATATACTATAGTTTTTGCTTTGGCACGTTGTGCGCGTTGAACCAAAGCTAACACAGTCACACAGAGGGGTAGGCGTATCGTAGGTGTTCACCAAGTATAATCATTAACGCGCTGACAGAATTACACCCAAGGACGGATTTACGACACAGGATTGCAGCAGGTATGGCATTGCCAAATTTCAATAGAACGCTTGACAACCTACGGACGTTCGCCCTGTATCGACGACCCCCATCCAAGGAAGGGATTGACCTTTGGCCTAAAGCGGGAGTTGTGCTTTAGAACTACATGTAGATACGTGGAGATAACGAAGCTCGCGCATGGCTGTTGTACACGGCGAAAGACTTGGGGACTGCACACACGCACGAAACACTCGTTACGATGGGACGCCTATGCATCGCTTTGTTCTGTTTGTTTCGCTTTTTCACATTGTTTCGTTTGTGAGTAATGCGAGTGGGTGGTTGAATTAGTTAATCTGAAAACAGATCGATCACAATATTTTGCACCAGTCTGCTAATATCACTCTTGCAGTTGCAATAATCTTCATGTGGTCTTTTCGCACCAACTAAAATCGATTTAGGTACTCTTGACACAGACCGCCACCGAGAGCAGCGTTCAATGTATAAGTATACATGTATGTTGTGGACGGGGCATAAGTATACATGTATGTTGTGGACGAGGCGGGGCGGAGGGGAGGGGAGGGGGGTAGGGGCTACACATTGTGTCTCGGGCGTCCTTGCAGCGTACCCGACGAAAGTACTCTACCATTCTACATTTATTTCATAGAAGGAGATACATGCTGTCCATTTGTTTATGGTAGCTAATACCATTTATAACATTAAGGAACACCTCACGACGCACGCATTTCTTGTCTTTCTCTGCTCACTAATTTCTCTTTGCTTCATCTGCTTCTTATCAGCCTCAGTGTCCACCTCCATCGCCGCTGAGACAGGCTGTTTTTGCTGTTGTCACATTCCCTCATTCAACCCCCACCCCCATCCCCCGGCCCATTCTTTCCATCTCTCCACCTTCCTTTTCCCATCCTCTCACAACCGCCTTCTCACTCCTTTTATCTCGTTCTTTTACCCCCACCCTTCACCACACCATAGCCCTACCTTCCCCAGTGTCCTATCCTTGCCCATTCACCCCCACCCCCTTACACTAACCTGTCCCATCCTCCAGCTCGTATTCTTCCATCTCTCCTAACACCAACACCCCCCCCCTTATCTACATGTACCATGCCTCCATATTTATATCCATCTGTTCTCGAGGCTTTTATGTTACCTTCGTCTTTGCTGACTTTCAAGCCCTACACATCTTTCTGAGGAGATTTTCTTGGGGGACTTTCACCTCCTGGTGGCCGCTATGGGGCGTCCAGTGACCATTTTACCTCCTTGATAGGAAAGTCAATGCGGATGAAGCATCTTGCCCAAAGGTACAACTCTGAAATTCGCACAGTTTCGAACGCTGCTACCGCTAACCGCAAGCAACAGCGCGCCCGCGTTTTACCCACTGGTCGAGAGCCACACATCCCTAGGATTTGGCAGGAAGGCAGCCACTTTCAAACGTGCCCTGTTGCCTTTTGCATTGTGCTGATCGCCCGGGCCCGAGGTCTTCATGAACCTTTGTTGGCCTGCAGGGCAAATCGCTCACGGCCTTGCTGTGTCGCTCCGTCGGGAAGGCGAGCACTGACTGTGCTGAAGGCTGGATGGAGTCTGCGGTTCTTTCACGGCGTCAATCAGAGATGGTCGGATGCCGACCGAGGCGGGACATTAGCAGATTAGACGGCTAGTCAGACGTGGCGGCGATTGTCTTGGGATGCGAGGTCTCGCTGCACGCTGTCAAGGTGTGCCCAGACATCTGAAGGCGCTGATGGCGGCGCTGCCGTCTTTGAAAATCGACGGCGCGTAACGATCCGATTCGCCACAATGTCACATTCAACACAGAGTCGGCACGAGCCGTTCACGCTTCTGCAAGCGTCCGTGCAATACCCCGGCGATTAAGTCAATTAATCGTTGGCCTGAATCAGCGCTTCAGCGCTTTTTTATCCTGTTGATCTCGTTCATGGAAAGGCCGGATGAAAATGTGGTTGCAAGAAACATTGTGCGTGTGATGAAGCGCTATTGAAAAAGGAGTCCAGTGACGACAGTGTGTCGTTGCTCTGTTGGAGTCTTTGCTTTCTCCACACAAAGGTGAAAAGGAGTATTCAGATGAGCAAGCTTTGCCTTACCCTATAGGAAAAGAAAAATTAATTTACCGTCGTAAGAAAATGGGCAATCTGTTTAATTTGTTAATTATTCCTTGACAGCAATCACCGAATACTTATATAAATATACATGAAAAATATGAGAATGTGTTTATAACAGGTTAGTTGAGGTCGTATTCCAAACAGCATGGGGCTCCATCGTCACTCTATGTCCAAGATGAACACCGAAGCCAGCCGAAGACATGTAAAACTACACGTGGTACGGGTATTTCAGACGCCATCTTGCAGCTTGTCTGATTCAAGACCAGTCAAAGATGGCCCGATTCTTAATCTACTACTATCTGGACTACGGAGACCATGGACGGATCGATGGGAGAATGGATGGTCGTTTCGACGAATGGACGGATTGATGGAGAGATGAGTGGGTGGATGGATGGATGGATATATGGGCGTACGGATATATGGACGGATCGATGGGTGGATGGATGGATGGATGGGTGGGTAGATGTGTGGATGGGTGGATGGATGAATGGTTGGATGGATGGATGGACGGACGGACGGATAGATGGATTGATTGTTGAATGGACAGATGAGTGGATGGATGAATGGGTGGATGAGTGGATGGATGAACGGATGGGTGGATGGGTTGATTAATGGTTGGACAGATGGGTGGATGGGTGGATGGATGAATGGGTGGATGGGTTGATGAATGAACGAATGGGTGGGTTGGTCGTTTGATTGATGACGTTTTACAGCCTAGCAGTCTTTGTGGACCTTGCGAAGCCCATGACTGTCCGAATTGATGGCGTTGGTTGGAATATGAGCAGCAGATCTAGAATGCGTTTCCTGAGTCCTTCGCCCTACACGCATCGCGGAGGATATGTATATTGCTACTCCCGACCCACTGGGGGCCAATAGGCAAGGACGGCAGGCAAGCAGGAAGTGGCGGCGTGTCTGGTCTCCAGACCACACAGAGCTGCAGAGGCTGCGTCTGAGATCGAGAGTGGAATCCAGTCTCAGCGTGCCTCCGTCTCCAGGAAACCTCCCTGTCCTCTTGACCGACAGGGGGCGCCTTGGCCGACATGCGGGCAGGATAGAGGGAGCCACAAGTGCATGGTATTCCAAGATGGCGGACAGTAGTGACTGTTCGTGCTAGCTGTGGAATGACGTGGGTGAAATCAAACTGTGTAAAGACCAGAATGAGGAAATTACATACACGTGTTTGGTGGATTGGCTCGCTTAATGAGTATTAGAGGAGTGTCTAATGGTGGGCCTTACAAGAGGAGGTCGTGTTATTTGTTGTTGTTGTTAAACACAGAAACCGACACGTTCTTTTAACATTTCTGTTTTGTTTGGAGTCGTCTATATTTTGCAAGAAGTTGTAAAGGGCTCACATTGGATAGATAATGCACGCGTTTTCGTAAATAATCCTTCGGCCTTTTCCCCCACAGCTAAACTAATTTATGAACATCAATCTCAGACGCACTAAAAACAGCTATTGACTTTAGGAAGTCCACGCATACTTGCACGGTTCACGCCCGAGCACAAAAGCTACAAACTGCAGCAGGCAAGCTGTGTAGAGTACGACACCTCCTGTCCTAGGAGCTAGAGGCAATAAAGTGGACATCTGTTTTTCCCTCTTTGTTCCACACCGAAGCCGGACGCCCGCTCTGCAGGCGACCAAAGACCTGCACAAAGACACCTAGGGCCCGGACGGCTGGACATAAACCGAGCTGTCTCTTCCCAAGTGTCCCCTGGACACTTGACCATCGGGCTGGACACACGACCAACACTGGGGCCAATTTAATGGCCTCTTCACGCCCTGGACCAGAGTGACAAGAGCTTACACTCCTGTGGTCCGACACCTCCGGTGGCCTTCACGGTGGATGCACCCATCCTCCCAGCCTACCCTGGCTGATCCATGTATGACTGGTAAAGTCCTCCTGTACCGAGAACGGGATAAACGTGTAAGACGACGGACAGTGATAGTATCGAAATGATTTTGTTGGCACCACAAATCTCTTTGGATATCACATCTGCCATTTTATTTCCCCTTGTCATCTGAACTATGAGTCTCTCTTCAGTTGGAATGCATGGTTACAGAAGCTGTACTTTTGAAGTCTGCTTTGCCTTCACTTGGACAGCCATGTCCAGACTGCAATTACATGTATGCCATGAGGGAGTCTAGTACAGATTCCGTCTAAAGTTCTGCACTTTAATATCTTTATTGACTCAGAGTCGTCCAGGGCAAGGATGGTTGGCTCGGATGCAGGTGGGTTTACATCAAGAACCATGTTTTCACACCAGGCATTTGTACTAAGGTGTATAAAGTAGATGCCTACTAACGAAAGCAAGTTACTACTACCGAAATAATAATTAAGAACTTTGATTGCAGGTTAGACGGGCATTATGAAGAAAAATTGACAATGATGCGCAGAAGTATGTGTGAACATTCAAAGGCGATTGCGCATGTAGAGTGCAATTCATCCTCACGGAGGACACAATATGCATTCAAATTTACTTCCTGTTCATTTGGGAACCCATCGCTTCAGGTGCAAAAGTCTGTTAGTGCAACCACCACTCAGTATCCACTTCCCGGAGTTGTGCATGTAGATGGAAGGTTATAGCGCGATAAGACACTTGCAGGTTGAAGGAATTGATGATAGAGAACCTGCAGTCACGGACGTAGCTCTGACGCATGGAGAGAAATCAATGCCGTTCTAAATTTTGTCTGATTATTTGATAGGTAGTCGTTTCCCGCTCGCCTGTTGACAAAATCTTGTCGATCAGATTTTAAGCAGTCCATTATATTAAAGCAAAGTCATGGAACTGGGGTTTTGTTTCGTTAACAGATGTTGCATTTGTCCTCAGTGCATCATCTAAATAGCTCCCAGAGAACTCAGAGAAATAGTTGGGGGGTTTTCTCGGATATATTCAAATACGATAATTTTCTCATAGTATCTAGGCTAATGCCACTTCTACATGAAAATACAAATATCAGCTCCTGCAGCGTCGATGAATGCGAGAGAAGGAATCCTCTATAACAGCCATGCCATGGGGTTTCCTTGTCAAACGACGAGGTTAACCATGGAGGCGTCGAGCCGTTCTATGGGTGTCACAGTGGAACAATGGATCACTCCCCGACGTCGAGGGTCCAGAGGCTGACGCCGCCCTTGTGCACAGTCCTATTGTGAGCACGCGTCACGCTGTCTCTCTAGAACACCGGGCTAGAGTCCTTTCCTCCTCAAACTTCCACCCCCTGTGGGTTCGGGGTAAGAATTGACCCACCGCGTCTCCCTACGCGATTCGTAAGAGGCGAATGACTAGAGACACCGTGACTTGAATTGCGTTTACTCTAAAATGCTGTAGTGATTTTCGTGCTTAGTGGCCTTACATAGCCTTCAAAGGCTGATAGGCCGTAAAACACCATCCATCCATCCATCCATCCTCAAACTTCCCTGACTCGTCCGCAGCTTCCCCGTTTTCGATCCCTTTGAGACGTCGCCGTCGTCATGGTTATCATTCACGCGTTGGGTGCTGCTTTTGCCGCCGCCTTAAAGACCACCCCTGCTATGGAAGGGGTCGGGAGAAAACCCCGACGCCGCGGGACCGCAGTCTTCGCCCTCATTGCTCATGCGCGTCGTGCGAGGCCATTGTGGGGGTGCGCGGTGTATTGTGGGAGCAGGCGGGCGGTGATGCCACTATTGACTGCCGGTGCCCGGGCGCTGTCGGGTCCCCCATTGACTCCCTAATGGCCTAGGGCCCGGGGGAGAGGCCACCGCCCCGACCCCCGCCCTCTCTGTCGGCCTGGGTGGGGGGTCGGCCATGGCTTGTCCCTCGCCAAGACGTCAGACATCTCTTTTTGACAACCCCCCTCTTCGCAGTCCCCCTTCCACCGCCCAAATCCCTGGAGGGACATTTGGAGAAACCCCTATGTTGTTTTTGACGCGGACACCGAAATAGAACAGGATGAAAATGAAACGTTTTACCTCTCCCGAAGGAAAGTCTTCACTTTTGGAGGCTGTTTTGCTGTTGACGTGAATTTATTTTGTAAAACGTGCTTTTGAGCGACGTGATCGGGACATCCACGTCGGTATCGACATCCTTTTAGCTGGTGGTTGTGAAGAAAATGGTATTCTGCTGTGGGGGGAAAACCGATAAGCTGAAGAAAAACATCATCGACAGCCAGGATGACAACTGAAGTGTGGGACTAACCACTGTTTGATGGGAGAATGGCCTGTGCAGAGAGGAGTCCCTCGTTGCCAGTGTCAGTGACGCCATCGTGCCTGTCAGCAGCTATCTGGACACAGAGCCAGGCCGACGTGTGTGGGCAGTTGACCGGAAAGAGCAATCAGTGTCCTGCCATGCGTGAACGTCGCCTGCACTTGACCCGTCCCTGATCTCTCTCTCTCTCTGTCTCTCTCTCTCTCTCTCTCTCTCTCACTCACTCATCCCCCTCTCTCTCACTCACCCCCCTCTCTCTCACTCACCCCCCCCCTCTCTCTCTCACTCTCCCCCCCTCTCTCTCTCTCTCTCGCTCGCTCGCTCGCTCCCCCCCTCTCTCTCGTTCTCTCTCTCTCGTTCTCTCTCGCTCCCCCCCTCTCTCTCTCTCTCTTTCTCTTTATCTCTCGCTCTTTCTCTCTGTCTCTCTCTCTGTGTCTCTCTCTCCTTCCCCGTCCTCTCTCTCTCTCTCTCTCTCTCTCTCTCTCTCTCTCTCTCTCTCTCTCTCTCCGTGTTTCTCTTCCCTAAATTAGCCTAACGTATATCATTCCCGATATTAATCTTTCCGTGTCAAATTTCTCACCATTCACCCGCCACATTTTTGTTTGCCTCTTTTTGACCTCGACTTAATTACTTGACTTTGCTGTTTTCTATTCCATTCTTCCCCCATACTCCCCACCCGCCCCTTCCCGTTCCTCCCACCCCAATCACCAACCCACCCCCACCCCACCTCATCCCCACCCTCACCTCCCTGTCTGTTCCCCACCTTCATAGTCTCTCTCTCTCTCCACGAGGCTCTTGAGGTCAAAGCCATTTGATTGTGGCGGCGGTAGCAGCTTTATTGAGGTAGGGGAGGGGGTAGGGGAGGGAGGAGGAGAGGGGGAGGAGGAGAGGGGAGGTGGGAGGGGGGGTGGCATGAGAGTTTGTGACGGTTTCTCGCCAGCCCAGGGGCGGGCGGGAGCGATCGGGCTGATCCTAAATCAATTTGGATCTTTGGCGCTGATACTACATGATCTTTGGCGAAATTACATTGGCTTATTTGATCAGGGCGCCAATGAGAGCTCTAACGAAGCCGAGAGGCGGCCTGGAAATAGCTAGGCCGACTGCCTCTCTCCTGAGACTGCAAATCAGGGGTGAGTAACTCTCCCTAGCCGGGGAGAGCCTGCTGCGCATGCGCCGACGCCGAGTGTGCCCTGCGAGCGCCCCCTGTCGGGCGGGGCGCGAGATTGCACGATTTGCATGCCGGGAAGGGGCCCCAGGTCGTAATTGCGCCGTGTCGGGAACCCCGCCTGGCTCAGTCCCGGAATGGCAAGCAGAGTGCTGTGCCCTTGAGACCCAAGCACCGGCTGTGACGCCGATCCGAGCACTCTTGCTTCTGCTTACAGCGTCTATGCCCCTGCCTATCTCTATCACAGAATGGCGTTGCTGGGCCCCTATGCCCTCTACCTGTGTTGTGTCAGATTGTCACGGCTCAAGCGTATTGGTTTTGATTTGGTGGTTTTCCTGTTACAGTTTTGTTACTTTAAAGTCGGGCATGTGCAGCCCTTTAACATTTGGCGTGAAGGTGTGATCAAATTGCATGCTTTTTTCATGCAATTTTTTGCCTGACAATGCTATCTGGGCATGAAGTCTGTGTGCAAGAAACTCCTGCATGAAGTATTGAGTTTCCAGAGGCATGTTTTCCCACTGGGGTTAGCTTGCACGTGATTTTCATCCTCGTGTTTTCTATAAAATCTTGCATTTTTCATATGTTAGTCCTGTGGTCTGGCCAACCTAAGCATTTTTTAGACCGTTGTCCGAGTTTTCGGCGGGCTGATGCACTCATGTGCGGTGTTTCGCGACGGGAGGTCGCGGGTGAGCTACATTTTGGTAGCACCTGATATAACGGTCGGGGTTGTGTTGTTTTTTTTTGCAACTCTGCTACCTACTCCGAATCCGAAAGGGTAAGTGACAGCTCTCTATTTTCGAACGCGGTTTTTATTTCGTTGTTTAATGTTGTATTATTTGCGATAGAGACTGCAAGCCGCTTTACCATTGTGTGTTCCTGATTCAATTCCAAGTTGATTCGATTCCAAGTTCCAAGGTTTTTTTTTCCAAATCCCCAGCCACGTGCTGTTGCCTGCTAACTAGCAGGAGACTAATGTTTCATCGTGGGTTTCTTTGAGTTTTCTGTTAAAGCATTTTTTTTTTTGGGGGGGGGGGAGGTAGGGACACCGACACTGTGAACTATTTATCGTTGTGACGCTGTGAACCCCAAGTAACTTTCAGTGGTCTTGGTGCGGTGCCGTCCAGTGATTGAGTAGGTGAACTGTTCTGTGCATGACTTGTTTTCGTACGCTTGTTTGATTTGCAGTTAAAATCATTTGTGCATATCTTGTTTGGGGAATTACATGGTTAGCTGTGGTTGTGTAGAAGTGAGTGACGTTGCTGTTTCTGTTATTAAAATTTGTGTTCTTGTTATTGCTACCTTGTTTTGTCCTTTATTAGTTGGCGAGTGGGCAGGTAAGTCCCTCTAAACTATCTGTCCGGGGACTGTATTACCATCTAAACAGTCCATATACACCCGGCCGTGACACAGATGGATGGTTTACAGAGAAGGTGAAAGCGCAACGGTTCTTGCTTTCAAACAGCAGCTTATCCTCTACGTGTGGGTCTCCAAGCACTTAACGCTTTACTCCTTTATCATTGGAGCACTTCATCGCCTCATTATTTGCACACACGAAACAAACGCTGAAATAAACACGTATAGCATGCAGAGTTAGATACCAATACGGTTACAACTCTGGAAAGTTTTCCAATCCGAAGCTAGCTCACGGCCACGTCACGATTGCATCGCTTCATAGTGTCTTGGCTGCCCCCTTTGGTTACCCGGTTTTACTCTGGTGCTGAGAAGGGCAATGGGAATTCCGCTTCATTCTCAAGGATGCAACTCTGCGTTCTGTGCACCTGCAAACACTGCATCTGTTGGCCGCATACCACTTCAGGCGAGCATCTTACCCATTGGACACGAGCCCCTATTCAAGCTGCTTGTGCACACAAAAAGTTCTGAGGCATTTTATGATGCAACTCTCAAAATCAAAGCATAACTGTTTTGCCAAATCAAGATACTCGTTGCACCAGGGAATACAGAAAGATGAAACCCACTGAGACAAAGACGAGGAGAATTTGTCGAAGAAAAACTACAAAAATGTCAAAAGAAGGTTTCTTCAAGGTTTCAAAAACCAAATTTCTTTCGAGTCTAAGTGACCCAAATTCTGCTGAAGATTTGCACTTGCACCACGCCACCACTTTCAGTTTTGTCTTCTATGCATATCACTGCCAAGCCGTGTCTTTATAACTTTTTTTGTTTCGCTCTGCATGTTCCATCGTAGTAGACAGGCCCTTATGACTCAACTCTAACTCTGAAGAAACGTCTTTGGGGGATGGGGGTGAGTCTCAAGAGATTAAAGACCAAAAAATATGTAATGTCCATGTGCTGGCTCAGCTGCTATATAGGGACAGGTGACTTTTTTCTGTTGAGCAGGAGAGAAGGGGGAAGTAGACGTAGCAATCGATAAAATAAAACCTTCTGCACTCACTATCTCTCCAGGATGAACAAAATTTACCTTTGTGTACCCTGCATTATATCTTCATCCTCATTCTGGAGATTCTATATCCTTCATACAAATACATCATAACACACAAAAAAGAGACGGGCATGCACACACACGCACGCACGCACACACTGTCACGTGCACTCTACCGTCAAAGAAATGCATACTTCTGCAAGCTGAGGAAATATAAGTGTATGTTGCTGCGTAGATTAGAACTCTTTGAAATGGCTTCCACGAGGACGTCTTGTAATATTACATTAATTCAAGAAATGCAATCCAAAACCTTTCTTTTAAACCGATTATCAATGCATTGGTTGCACTAATATCCCAATAGAAGAATCCATACTCATACACCAGAGTTACTTGCAGTTTCCTCGTAACATCCTTCTCATCCTTGGGCGTGGAAAAAGCCTCGAAATTCCCCGCACTTCTATGGAAGAAAACTGCGCGTAACTGCGGGCTAGCTCTTGCGCAACGGTTTCTTGTTGAGCGTCCCAGAACCTCTCTGGCAACGTCTGGCTGCCCCTGGGTTTGGGACGCGAGAGCGCTCGTGCGCCTTCCAGCGCTATGATGGATGCGACAAATGACAGGCCGAGACGGTGACAAACAGCTCGTTGGGATCGTCTTCCCCCTCGTGCGCCACGGGTGTCTGCGACGCTCTCCAGCCCCGTGTCCTGTTCGACACTTATTGCTGGAGTAATTAGACAGCCCAACCTCTCGCCTAGAGTTACCGAACCTGATCCGCGCGAAAGAGACACTTCGTCATGGCGAACTGACGCCTGACGGATTTTCCCGCTATGGCCCACAGTGCACCCCGCCAGGAGCGCGCCAACTGGCACGTGCCTCGCACCTCGACAGCGGCCATGACACCTTGCAGCGGCAGAGTCCTCTACAGGCCTGTAATGTTGCAGCCCCTCTTCAAGTGTGCCCAGTGGTTGGACATCTGCAAGAGTATGGGGTTGCAAACTCTCTTCATGACTGCGTTGTCGTGCGCCCTCTTCGAGTGCAGAGTGTCTCCAGCTGTCTTGAAGAATACGGTGTTCCTAACTCTCTCCGAGACTGCGGTTTCACGAGGCCATTTCACGTACGATGCTGCTGCGAGTTCTCTTCAGTATACAATGCTGGCACTGGCAGTCATTCTAAAGCGTGTGATTTGGCGTGCTGTCTTTAAGCACACAACGTGTTTTCTCCCCTCTTGTGTGCGATGTAGCGGTCCTACGTCAAGTGTCGTGTACCAAGTCTCATTTACTTGGTACATGGTGTACATGTACAGTCCTCTTCTGTAATGTAGTTTCGCGTGCTCTATTCAAGTGCTGCACGTCGCAAGCCCTTTTTAACTGTAGAATGTAATAGCGGGGTGTATGTGTACGTGTATGTGTGTGTATGTGTGTGTACGTGTATGTGTGTGTGAGTGTATGTGTGTTAGTGAGTGTGTGTATGTGTGTGTGTGTATGCATGTGCGTGCATGTGAATGCGTGCGGGTTATATGCGTGTTTGTGTTTGTGTGTCTTTTTCTCTGAATGTTCTCTGTCTTCTATAGGTGTAGTGGACCAGACTATGTCAATAAGTAGCATCAGTACCTATCTTGGTGTGGTGAAAGCCTCATTCTACCTGGCAAAGTCTATATGTCTGTGTGTGTGTGTGTGTGTGTGTGTGTGTGTGTGTGTGGTGTCACACTGACAGCAACAGAGACAGAAACATCGACATGGTGTTGACAAACTTGATCAATTCTAAATTTACGACAATATGGTAACAATACCAACAAACACACACTGAGGAACATCCAGATCCAAATCAAAAGTTTTGCTTATTGGATTATTGAGAGTCAGTTTAAAGAATGGTAGGAAAATATAAGTATTCAAGAAAAATGAGGTGATGGCATTGATTGTTTTGGCAGGAAGAAGGGAAAAGTTGTGATTCTAACAAGTGTCCTTCACTCTGAGATATCTTTGTCCACTTGTATGCCAGACTTGGGCAATTCAGAGAGCACATTCCTTAAGGCAACTGCCATTCAACCTGTGGAACAGACTGCCGTTCGATTTCAATGTAGGATTGGTATTCTCTCTCTTCACTAGCGCCGTGAAGAGAAGTATATCGTCCTTTACTAGTGAATTATGTACCATTAGTCGGTGAGTGTCGTAAGTTATTGCATGATATCGCCACTACCACATAATGTAGTGGAAACAACGGCTCTTCTCATCGTCTGTTGTACAATTCCCGCTGAGACTGTGGTAACTATTACTGCATTTGCAAAATGCTGTCATACATAAACCATCTCCAAACGCCAGGGAATTTTCACCAAGCCACGACAACTACGACATCAAGGAAAACCAAACCAGCTACGTCAAATTCATTATCCTTCACTTGAAATACCTGCCAAAGATCTGGGAATCGAACGCTTGCCCAACCATCGCGGTAATTCTCGTCCAAATGTGCCTCGCAAAATCGTCGCAGAACTGTGCGAGACTGCCTCAAGATCACTGGAGACCTCGCACTGAACTCAGCGACGTGAACGGCGGAGATTTATTGGGGGAAAGACACATCACCGATAAAGGGCCGGCCCCAAGCTCGTCCAAATGCCACACAAACTCTGCGGACAGCGGCGCTGATCAGTTGAAGGGCGGGGGGTGCCGATTTACAGCTGTCTTGTTGTAATCAGGCGCCGATAAACCGAGGCGGATCACTGGGCGCGCTAACAAAGAGCGAGGTTTAATGGCGGAGCGCGTGCAGCACGCTTGCCACGAGCGCTCGTCCATCACGTGCGTGAGCTGGCCCCGCCCACTGATTGCGGCTGTCTGGCAAACCTGCACCATGCACTGTGGGTACAGGTAGTTCAGGAGGGGTGGAGAGGAGCTGGAAGAGGGTGGGATGAAGTGGGAATGGGGATGTGGTGAAATAGAGTGGGATGATGTGGGAGTGGTGGGGTGGTGGAATAGGGTGGGGTTAGATGCAGGATGGGTTGAGAGTGGCAATGAGATTGGGTGCGTTGAGTGATGTGGGGTGAGGGTGGCCGTGCGGCATAGCTCTGGTTCATTGGGGGGAGAGGAGAGATGGATAGAGGGAAGGGTCAGGTGGGAGAGGAGAGATGGAAGTGGAGACAAAGATGGATGAAAAGATGGAGAGAGTGTGTGTACACCCATTTCGTCCAGTGCAACAAGTTTAGATGTGTTGGGAAAGCAGTACAAAGAATGTGAAGACGTGGAGAGGAGATAGTGCGTTCAAAATATGTCTGACGGTAAATGTTATTTCACTTCGTCGCTCAAGAAGGAATGTATAAGTAGATCCTTCAGACAATGTTTCTTGATGGTGTTGAGCCGTGTGAAATCTGGAAAACTTTATTATTTTGTTGTTAATAATTATTATGCGTGGGTGTTAGAGAGAGAGAGTGAGAGAGAGAGAGAGAGAGAGAGAGAGAGAGAGAGAGAGAGAGAGAGAGAGAAAGAGAGAGAGAGTCAAACCTAATGACTATTCTTTCTTGTTTTAGTTCCACCATGTCACCATCTTCGTATGGTTCTTATATTTATACTTTGTAGTTCTGGCGAAGTTAGACTCTCTACATACAGTTAAACTTTTATGCTTTTTTGCATGCTGACGCTGATGTGTTTTTATAATCGTTCTTCGGCGCAACAGTGCATAGACCAGTAGCTAAAACTTATTAGAAAATGGGGTCCAAGTATCCAGTTCTAATGGCAAAGCCATGCACTTTCACCAAAAACTAAACTTGATTAAAAAGAATAAAACTTACGGTCTGTATCTAGCTTCCACATACCACCGTAACAGCCGCCACTCCCAATATCCCCATTAATAACGCCACAACTATCAAGGCCAAGACAGCAGCTCTGCGACCAACACAACCCTTATCTTCTCTTCCATCACTACCATTACCTTAAGATCAGAAATAGCAGCAATTTCACTCTCAGCAGCAGCAGCAACAGCAGCAGTAGCAACAACAACAACATTTACAACAACAGCAGTAGTAGCAGCAGGAGTAGCAACAATAACAAAACACGAACAACAACAGGCTACAACAACACAAATGATGAAACGAGTACAAGTGGGTGTTTAGATGATAATGACTCTTGTTGTTGACTGCCTTACAGAGAACACCTACGTCAAGCTGAAGACGGTGGGGGACAAACCCTGTCTCAAACCGGAAGTGACGTGTGCCAAGGTCGGAGCACCCACCGGAAGTGGGGGTGCCGTTGGGGGCGTGACGTCGGGGAAGTTCGAGTACGGGGAGAAGCCCTTCGTGTCCAGTCCGTACACCGCCTCCACCCCCTCCCCTGTGGACTCCCAGACCTCCTCCTCCCCCCCTAGGGACAGCGTGTGCTCCCCCTCCTCCTACAAGGACGGCCCCTTCCACTCCGGACATCCCCATCCTCATCCGCACCCACCTCCTCATCCGCACCCACATCCACACCCTGCGGCCTACAGAGGGGACGACAGGTACGTATCAATGAAGACGTTTAAAAGCACTTACTGCGAAATTAGTATCTAGCTGTTGTGTGGTGATTCGTCTTTTATAGGGTCAAAGAAACTTAGCAAGGCTGTAAGATGAGACGTGGTTGTCCAAAGTTATGAGGCGTATCTCATTTTATGATCGTAGCCTGCAAAGGAAACGATGTTTGCACGCAAATAACAGCAACGTTTTGCAGCGAAGGCATCAAGGGTCACTTTGGAGTGTCGGTGGCAATATAAATGTGGAAGATTGGCTAAAAATATGATCTACATGTATGTAGTGTATATATGTAGTGACCAAGACGTCACTGCAGCTACTGAAAGAAAACAGCACTAGAAGACATTCTTACTGACGGAAAATGCAGAAATACATTTCTATTGAAAAACATTAATAACTCCTAGTTTTACCTCGGATAAAATGTCAGAGTGACCCAGTGAATCTATGACCGACTAACTGACTTTGCAACTGACTAACAGAGCTGCTGCAACAGAAGTAGGGAGCAGCAACAGCTGTATTAGCAGCAGCAAGTGTGCCAAAACATATGTATCCCTGACCTATTGCGAATCAGTACTTCTGTCAAGACAAGGATCCTACTGTCTGAATGAAGACAAAAAGTGCGACGCTCATCACAAAACCAGGACGAGCGAGTCATCGAAAGCCTGTTAATGATACGATTGTTTGATTTGCCACTGGGAAGAAGGAAACCAGCGTTGTGCGAAAGCTTCCTGCAAATATCCATATGGTCCTCCATGTCTACACAAGAAATTCGGTTAATCAATTTCTTTGTTTCTCCTAGACCACGCATTCGTTGGTATGGAAGTTCATGCAGTATTTGCCTTCAAGTCAAGACTTCGTTTTAGCCAAGCCGTGACCACGGAAGTCCTTGCGGGCGAACACAGGCCATCAACGTTCATTGGTCCTCATGGACGCTGTCTGGGTCAATCAGGACGGTCATTCAACTGACAACCCACATTCCTAGCTGGGACTGCTAGAAATCGAGCAGAAATTCGGATCAGAGCAACTCGCCACAGGCTGCTAGGTTTAGAACAAGAAGAGAAAGAAAGAATAAAAGAGAAAAGTATTCAGGTTGGGGATGGGTGTCAACTTGGAGGTACGTAGTGGATTTGCTGGAAGAGAGAGAGAAAAACAATAGTTGGATAGGGGTTCCCCTGCATCTTCAAACTAGGGGCAGTCTATGATTCTGTGACTGGAAACTGGGTACAGGTCTACGGGGGGTAGTCGTCTTTGGAGAGGTGGGGGTAGGGGTGGGGATGGGGAGGGGTGAGGTTTGGCGAGTGACTTTTCCCTGTGTCTCTCTGCAAACCATGGAGTGTCTGCTCCCTGACCCCCTTTGTTCTTGGGCCGTGAAAAAAGGGAGGGGGAGCAATCCCACTCTGGAACAGCAGTAATTATGGTCATCTCTACGCACGCCATTATATCCCGCCGGGCCGGGCGCCCTGGCTTTCTGTTGCCATAGCGACCGGGCGAAAAACGGCCCACACGCTCCAAGGCGAGCACTGGGGAAGGCAGGCGGCACCGGCAGGCGTAATTTGGGTTAATTGTGGCCTGCTGACAGCGCCGCCTCTCGGCCAGATGACAGCGAGATGTCTCCCTGCCCAGGGCTACCCCAGAAAAGAGGGTGGGGGTGGAGTGAGGGGGTGAGGATGGGGATGAGGATGTGCGAGCAGAGGAAGGGGTGGAAGGTGTGTGGGATGGGGGTGCGTTGGCAAGAGAGAGAGAGGGGGATGAGGTGGGAGGGGGAGGGGGACAAGCCAGCAGGAGAGACAGGATTGAGGTGGAGGATAGGAGTACCCCAGCAGGAGAGACATGGGGGAGGGGGTGGGAGGCTAAGGGCTTGGCAGTAGGAGAGGTACACTTTGGGGTGAGGAGGAGAAATGGCAAGGACAGTAGTACGAGAACCTCATCAGTGCGCTGGTAGAGGGAAATGTAGGTATAAGGGATGGAGCAAAGTAAGCATGCATGGATCGAACATACGAGAAGAGCTATGGCTGACATTCGAATGAGAAGCAGACGAGGGGGGGAGGGGGGCGGGGGGCAGGCGATGGGGAGTGGAAGGGTTGCTTTCCAGCTGGATGCTATGGGTGTAATGACTGCGTGAGGGGTGGAGATGGAGTGGTAGTTGTGGGGATGGAAATTGTAGTAAAGAAGGGGAAGCGGTGGGGACTGGGGGATAGGACAGTTGCCACTGTTGAAGAGATCACTTTCTAGCTGAAAGGCTGTCTAGGAGGGGAGTGTGGAATGATGACAGAAGAGGGGGAGGGTTGGGAGGCGGGTCAGAAACGGCATCGTTTGTTTCCAATTGCAAGAGGATTGCTCCCGGAGTTACTGAAGGGCTGTTGTCTAATGCCCTGATGCTGTCTGTGTGTCAACAGCGCCCTCGACCTCTCTCACCAGTCTAGTAGCTGTAGGTCGCTCACTGGGACAGAGGGATAGACTAATCACTTATTGTGATTTCTGTCCTTGAGAAGAAGCTAATGTCATTCCAGCGATTGGTACAAATCCGTTCAGCAATAAAGACGTTTTGGCAATTGACTGCTCGTACAGGATTACTCCATTGTTAAAAAATACAGCCATAATTTATGCATCATTGGAAAAGATGCCATGTTATAGCAATGTCGATTAACTTCCAGGTACAAAGAGTTTCTACTTGATGCTGAAAGACGTCATCAGTTTGCCTTGTGGGTCTCCTATAGAACTTACTATATGTTTTATTATTCAGTCTGCTAACTATTGACTGTTCCAAACTTTTCAGTATTGTAATTACACTCAACAGAAGTGGAAAAAGCAGGTATTGGGTCCATGTGAGGCATCTTATCCAGAAACACGCCTCCCCAAATGATTCCACTGGTGTTTATTTCACCACCACTATACCAGTGACAGCAAAGGTGCTGACGACAACAAAGATGATTTTGTGAAATAATATCTATTGCTAGACGCCACTCGAAGCTGAACCACCAAAACAAGTAACCTAGACATCCGTGGTCTTGTGTACCAGCTGGCAAGGAGATGTCCTTTGGCGTTTGGGACACGTCGAACCTACAAAGAAGGCATTCA
Organism: Theodoxus fluviatilis; assembly: GCA_034096865.1. Taxonomy (NCBI): domain Eukaryota; kingdom Metazoa; phylum Mollusca; class Gastropoda; order Cycloneritida; family Neritidae; genus Theodoxus; species Theodoxus fluviatilis. Next base: position 5,323 of record JAWQFJ010024178.1, on the reverse strand, counting down.
GATTGTTAACGGCACAAATTAAACGATCTTCTGGTGATAGTGCTTCCATAGAAGAAAAAAAGCAGATAAAACTGATATAACACAATACAACAAACCCCAATACAAACCACTATAGCTTGAAGAAATACGCACGTCAGGACAGAAGGGGGAGGGGGATCAAAACACATTCGTGACTTGTCAAAGTACCTGCCGTCCTAGAGTTCATAGTAACACATTACATTTGGTGACACGGACTAAGTAGTCTTGGTAGAGAATACAGTCTAGCACTTCAGGGGCGAGTTTCAAAATAGGTAGTCGATCTTGGTCGCAAGATCTTGCTTCGC
>JAWQFJ010024176.1:62500-71600 GCA_034096865.1 Theodoxus fluviatilis | reverse complement strand
CTTGGCTCACAGGGATGTCATCTGTGGTTCTGAGCCGATGAAATTCTAGGTCCGTATATCCAAGGTCATCTTCCCCCCGTGCGATGGCACCACGCCGTTTTGACAGCACCTCCAACACTCTCTGCTTCTCACTGGCTGTCCCGTTGAAGTGTTCAAGCTTCTTCGCCAGCTCCACTGCAGACAAGTCTGGAGTCTCGGATGCCTCTTGCACGACGATTTCCTGCACGCCAACCTCAACCTGTACGGAGCCTGGAGATTCGACAGAATCGACGGCATGAAGGGTGGCGATGGGGGTTCGAGGTTTCAGGAACATGTCTTCATCTGTGAGGTTGGCAACTCGGACGAACCGGGAGTCACGGTCTGGGCCAATGAGGGTTGGGACGAGGATGAGGCCAGGGGGTAAGGGGTGAGCACAGGGTTCCGCCAGCAGCCGCTGCAGCTGTGGTCGCTCCACGCCGGTGACCCGAACAGCAAGCACGGCCTCTGCTGGCACCCGCACTCTTCCAGCCACTCGTGCAATCCCCTGCACCGAGCTGCTGCTTACTCGTACTTCATGTACCACCGCTTGAAGCCACGGTGCTGTTCCTAACCCACACTGACTAGTCTCTACACCCCCTATCAAATGCTTCAGAATGTTCATCCCCAGTACAGCCGGGACTGCCGCCTTGCGTTGCTTTTGGTGGGGATCATCGCTGTCTTTTACCACCATGAAGACTCCTTCACACCTGTGGCCAAAGGCCTCTACAGTTCCCTGAATGAGTCCTAGATATGGGACTTCTAATCCGTTTGCAGCTCGAAGAGACAAATAGTTCACCGGATCTAGGGGCAGAGTTTGTAATTGTCTTCTGTAGAATGCCTCACTGATTGTGCTGACCTCACTCCCAGTGTCCACTAACGCCTGGACACTTTGCCCGGCCAAGCCAGCAGTGACCACTGGACAGTCAGCGCGTAAAGTTGGAGCCGCTTTTCCTGCCCCCGCTGTCGGGCTACCTGACGCAGCAGAGGCGGCTAGTTTCCCCCATTCTTCTTCTTCAGGGTGGGGCAGTTGCGCTTGATGTGTCCATTCTCTCCGCAGTAGTAGCAGCCTTGGCTTCTCCTCTGGGACTGGCTGTTGACGATCGCTGCTAGCTCCGCTACCGCCTTGGTTAGCTGCTCCAGTCGTGGGTCGGTGATGATCTGCGCTGGCTGTGCGGAGTGGCTCTGGACGTGGGCAACTTCCTCCTCCGCCTCATCTTGCAGGAACTGCAGCGCTGCATCTTTCAGGGCCCCAAGTTTGACTGCTGGATTGGCGGAACGCATCCGGCGAAGTTCACGACGAAGGCTGGCATTGCCGATTCTCTCCGCGAACCGGTCGCGCAAGTCGGTGTCAGAGACTGACCCAGGGGTGGAAGCGTTGAGTCTCCGCGCCAGAGCCTGCAGGTCGTGAGCAAACTCAAGCATGGATTCTCCGGGTCGTTGCCGTCGCTGGTTAAACTCTTCCAGCAGCAGGACACGGTGACGCCGGTCCCCAAAGGTGCGGCTCAGATGACTGGTCACTTTCGAGATGTCCTTGCGTTCTTCGGGGGACATACTCATGACCTCACGCCTCGCCTGGCCGTCTAGGTGTCGCAATATGAGTTCAAGGCCGATTGCTGGGCGCATGTTATAAGCGTCTAGCACGCGATCCACCTCCTCGACGAATTCGTCAACTGGTCCGCTCCCATCAAAGCGTGGAAGACGGGGCTGCGGCATCCAGCTTCCTTGCAGGTGGTTCTGGTCATCCCTCCCAGCAGCTCCTCGGTCAGCCACGCCGTCTCGGCCTGCAGCCCCTCCATCCGGACTCTGCGGCTGCATCACGACGTCTTCGTCTCGCTGCTCGTCTGCGTTGTTGTGGACCAGGACAACTTCTTCACCTACGCCTGTCATCGTGCTTTTTGTATTAACTTCCCTATCCTGCCGACGACGCCAAATGTAATGAGGTGGTAATTGTTGGGGGGGGTTAATTGGTGATGATGATCGGGGAAGAGTAGATGAAGGGCGGGGAGAAGGAAAGGAAGGGTGAAGGTTCTTAAATGATAGGGAACAGCGTTCGCAATTTCTTAAAGATTTATTGTTACTAGCTAGACTAAAACAAAAAGCACGATGGCAGACTGATAAAAGACAAAAGAACAAAGTCAATTCAATTCACACAATCAATACATGGCATTACTAAAGTGGCCTATATGGTGGTGGCAGGGCATGGAAATATCAGAAGGTCGAACAATTATTCAGGACAATCACACAGCCACAAACTTAGTAGAAATGCAAAGAAAAGGGAGTATGTGGATTATAGTGATTACACTTCCAATCTCTAGACTAGAAAATCAAGTATAAATGCTCTTCTCCGTAATGTAATAGTCGCGGCATTTACAGATAATTCAACAGTTTAAGCTGTGTTATTATATACAAGAGGGAAAGCCTACAGTGAGCTGGTAATATTTGTTGTTGGAACTGAACACGAGGTGGTGATGCTAACATTCCAAATGACAACAGTGAATGGGTCACTCATTTGCCTATAGAATAGCAGTGTAACTAGACAACTCCTGACGACTCAGCCCAAATGATAGAGTATCCATGGGGAATACCATCTACCAATTAAGCACTCCATAGTCCATGAGTAATCCTCTCATGACTATTTCCCAGGAACATTATCTGAGTTACCGAATCACCTGATCCAGTGTAAGGCGACCAAGCACATGTACCTACCATACATTGCTCCACCAAGGCATCCTGACATACCATAATCAAATTGCTAGTAGTGATGGTCACTTGAACATAGCAAAAGACTGCCAGAACTTAAGTTCAATATAGTAATAGTGTAGAACTATCCCAACTACATGGAAACATTGCCTTCTACAAAATCTCTGGTCCCTAACTCTAGAATCTCATGCCAACATACTAACGCTACTTCTGGTTCAAATATAAGTTTCCATTGACCAGTCACAAGGGGAGGGGTACATGAATACACAGCTTTGACAACCATTATGCATAAAATCATAGTAAGTACAATAAAACATGAAAAAGTAGTTTATACAACATGGGAAAAGCGCACAAACCTCTTGCACTGTTGTTACATGTGCAAATTCACCGCAACCCCAACCATGCAGACACTCAAGTCCATCCCGGAGTCTGTGAAATTCCAAATATTCTCAATATAATTTCCCAATATACTGGAATACATTGTGCAAAATCGTACAAGAGAGGAGTGATCGTCAAACAACATCAGAACCATTGCCTTCACAGAACACAAAATAGCAAAACGTTTTCTAAGTTCTAAGCAGCATGGGACTGAGAGAACAACATAAAATTATTTCATCATTCTCCAGGGTTGACTACAGGAATGCACTTCCTAATGTAATTCAGATGATAAAAGGCACGGGGGGAAGTTCAAAAGCAGACAGCTTTCCTTGGGTTGTTAACCACGGGTGTGGAGTGGGGGGGGGAACACCTGTGCTAATCTTAGCCTACCACGTCATGGAGCTCTCATTAGCATATGTCCTTTGACGTCACAGCCCACCACGCGAGCGCCAGCCAAGGCAGAGAGAGCCAATGAGAGAGAGAGAGAGAGGGGGGGGGGAGGGGAGAGAGGGGGTGAGAGAGAGAGAGAGAGAGAGAGAGAGAGAGAGAGGGAGGGGGAGGGGAGAGGGGGAGAGAGAGAGAGAGAGAGAGAGAGAGAGAGAGAGAGAGAGAGAGAGAGAGAGAGAGAGAGAGAGAGAGAGAGGAAAGGGGAAGAGGAAGGGGGTGGGGGGTGGGGGAATACCCCCCGTGGCGCGATCGTTCCGCCAAAGATTTCGCCCAGAGCGGCCGGCGAGCTAGGCCTAGGGGTAGAGAATGGAAGGGGAAGGAAGGACGGGCTGTGTGGGGTGAGGGGGAACGGAAGGAAGAGGGAGGAAAATTAAGCCACAAAGCAGTGTTACGCTATCTGCACCTCCTGAGTCAGGCCTACGTCCGTAAGGGCAACTCTATCAGAAGGAAGAGTTTCTCTCAGCACCAGCAAACAATGGTACAAACACACTTCAACAATATTATAATACAACAGGTTGCCAGATGATGCTGACTGAACGCAAAACCACAAGTTGTGTTTCACACGTACATTGTCCAATAGTCATTATCGAATAGCCAATTTGGACCCACAATGTAGTAATCCTCAACATCCACTTCTTGAGAATAAGAACATCTTCTTTCCCTTCTTAACTCAAGTCAAAGCATAGAAGTTTCGAAAGGAACACTTTTCTCAAAGTCAATCTGTCAGTCATCATCATAAAGAATGCATGAAATGGCAGAAATCAAATAAAACAATTACAAGAGATGAAACAAAATACAAGTAAGGATGTCCAACGTACCTCAGTGCGCATCAAGGCACCTCACACAAAACACAGTCCCACCACAGAAGCACATCCTCTCCCCATCACGGTCAGGATGAAAAGGACTACAGCCCGCCAAAATCTGTCTACAACGGTCTCTCTGGGACCACTTTACTCCTACCGGTTCCTCCACTTGGGTATGAAATCCCGAAATGATACCCCACTGTCTAACAGAACAATCCCATCTTATTACATTGGCATTCCAAAGTTAATAACACCAGGCAACATAGACGCTTGCGCCCTAACAAATTTACCATGGTATTTAGTTTTATTTCCTTCTAGCTAATTTAACCAAAACGAGATAAGATGATATTCCTGCGCCCACTCTCTGAGGCTCTTAATTGACAACAGATAGCCGGTGGGGAGGGTGTAGCCGAATATTGTAACCTAATATTCTCTGGTACTGGACAAGAGGCTGACCCCTGCCAGCGAGCTGAGGGAGGAAAGGAAGAAGAGAGAATTGCTGTCGTCTGCTACGGAGCAGCTAGGAACATACATAGTCCACACATCAGTGTGACAAAACGTCCACATTGTCACACTCGCCCCGGAGTTCTGATGGGCAACGTCCTCGTTGCGTCTATCGGCCCATGTCCTGGTCCTTGCCTCTCTCCCGATCTCCATCGAACTCAGGGTTGGGGTTGCAGTGCTGCTTTAGGCTGTTGGGTCAGTGAGAAATGGATGGTCTGTGCACTCACGGAGAGGGAAGGGGGTGAGGGGTAGAGGGTAGAGATGGGGGGGGGGGTGTGCTGATGTAGCAATCGTGACAAAATGCACCTTGTCACACATGAATAGTTCGTGAACGATGGTACATTTTACAATTTGCAATGCAGGTCAAATGCATTCATCTACACGCCGAAAGCATGTCCGCAGATCGACTTTTATCGTTGCGGCTTCGCATTACAGCCAGGCAGCTACAGCCTTCACGTCGAAAGAGAGTGTTGGCATTAATTTATCAAAGCTGTATGTTGAATGCATGAATAGTTAATGAAAGATGGTACATTTTACAATTTGCAATGCAGGTCAAATGCATTCATCTACACGCCGAAAGCATATGTCTGCGGATCGATTTTATCGTTGCGTATTCGCAGACCTACAGCCTACACGTCGAAAGCGTCGTATCCATGGCTCAGCGAAGGGACGTAACTCAAAATTCTGACTTTGCTTCGCGTAAATGAACATCGCTCCAGTTCGCGGTGTGGGTGTAATCGTTGCGTGTGGCTGTCAACCCGCTTTTTACACGCACGGTCAGCCGGATCGGGAGCAAAACCAGCTTGAAAAACGTAACGTGTGTAGGCGCCTTTAGGGAGCTGTGCTGTTGGGAGACATTTGTGGCCGATGCTCGCGACACGACGTAAAAAAGAACAGTATACGTTCTATTCCACACGCCCTGTGCGGCTTCGCAGAATCGCTAGCTACACGTGTGGCAAGCGATGAGCACTGTTCACGAAGCGTCGTGTGGGAAGCGTCAGCGTGGAACGTGTGGAATTGCCTTGTATACAACGAGCTGGAATCCCCATGCCACGAGCTACACCAGGCAAGGGTCATAACGCCTCATCTACATGTCAAGTCCAGCCACACAACCACCCTTGCTCTTGTCTGGGCCCATATGCACGAGGAGGAAGGAAGATTAACCAGGAGAACGTCCTACCTTTATTGGAAATGGTATTGAGGTTACGTCAAAGGTTACTTGCTATGATGCAAGGGCGATAATTTGCATTGTAGTTGTAACTGTAGAGGTACGTTGTTACTAGCTGGGCAGGAAAAACGGAAACGCCGGGAATCCCGCTTTTGTGCGCATGTGCAAGTTGTCTTTGGCTGTCGTCTCTCTCTCGACAGGTGACGCCTTTGTTCGCATGCAAGTCCTTGTGCAGCTCATCTGCAATTTCCAATACTTCATGGCGAAGAAGCCTAAGCTTGTTGTAGATTTTCTCATCACTGAACAAATCAAGTGAATTCCTTTGGTCTCAGAATAGTCTGTCCTTTCTTCTTTGTTGATGTTGCTGATCAAAGCCAAACATGAATGCTGCCCTATTTTGTGCTGCCATAAACTCCTTGCTCTAGCCTCAGCTTGAACTTTTCCCATCAAACTCGTGAGATCCTGGTGTACATCAACACACATTTAATCATTTACGAAAATAAAGCAATTTGACCTGGATATTTTTTTTTCTATCACAAAAATGCAAATCAAATATATTATTTTCATGGCATTAGCTATAACAAACTTTGTACACAATGTCAGTAGATGCTTCGGTGTTTAGGTTCGTCAACCCACATTTCCATTGAACAATTGTAGGAACTTATACATACAGCTTTGAGAAGTTAATCGTTTTCATTGCTAGCAATTTCTTTGGATGGGTTTCTAGTATCCCCCAAAACAGCGTCTTCTGCACAAACCGAAGACAACAATGGCGGCTAAACTCGTCGTAACCATGGCAGCAGTCATGGGTCCTGGCTGAAGTAGGAATCGGGTTGTTTTACTACATCGTCACTTGTAAAGGAACCACCACTTCCCACTCATGCATCCATCCCTAAGTAATGATTTTGCTTGAAAAGATGGCGCTCACTCTAGAAGTAAGACTTTACTTCCTTCTCATGCCTCCCTAAGTAGTGATTTGACTTGAATAGTTGGCACTCACGTAGTAAGACGTTATTTCCCTCTCATGCATCCCTAAGTAGTGATTTGACTTGCATAGTTGGCATTCACTCACGTAGTAAGACTTTACTTCCTTCTCATGCCTCCCTAAGTAGTGATTTGACTTGAATAGTTGGCATTCACTCACGTAGTAAGACTTTACTTCCTTCTCATGCCTTCCTAAGTAGTGCTTTGACTTGAATAGTTGGCACTAACTCACGTAGTAAGACTTTACTTCCTTCTCATGCCTCCCTAAGTAGTGATTTGACTTGAATAGTTGGCATTCACTCACGTAGTAAGACTTTACTTCCTTCTCATGCCTTCCTAAGTAGTGATTTGACTTGAATAGTTGGCACTAACTCACGTAGTAAGACTTTACTTCCTTCTCATGCCTTCCTAAGTAGTGATTTGACTTGAATAGTTGGCATTCACTCACGTAGTAAGACTTTACTTCCTTCTCATGCCTTCCTAAGTAGTGATTTGACTTGAATAGTTGGCACTAACTCACGTAGTAAGACTTTACTTCCTTCTCATGCCTCCCTAAGTAGTGATTTGACTTGAATAGTTGGCATTCACTCACGTAGTAAGACTTTACTTCCTTCTCATGCCTTCCTAAGTAGTGATTTGACTTGAATAGTTGGCACTAACTTACGTAGTAAGACTTTACTTCCTTCTCATGCCTCCCTAAGTAATGATTTGACTTGAATAGTTGGCATTCACTCACGTAGTAAGCCTTTACTTCCTTCTCATGCCTTCCTAAGTAGTGATTTGACTTGAATAGTTGGCATTCACTCACGTAGTAAGACTTTACTTCCTTCTCATGCCTTCCTAAGTAGTGATTTGACTTGAATAGTTGGCATTCACTCACGTAGTAAGACTTTACTTCCTTTTCATGCCTTCCTAAGTAGTGCTTTGACTTGAATAGTTGGCATTCACTCACGTAGTAAGACTTCACTTCCTTCTCATGCCTTCCTAAGTAGTGATTTGACTTGAATAGTTGGCATTCACTCACGTAGTAAGACTTCACTTCCTTCTCATGCCTTCCTAAGTAGTGCTTTGACTTGAATAGTTGGCACTAACTTACGTAGTAAGGCTTTACTTCCTTCTCATGCCTCCCTAAGTAGTGATTTGACTTGAATAGTTGGCATTCACTCACGTAGTAAGACTTTACTTCCTTCTCATGCCTTCCTAAGTAGTGATTTGACTTGAATAGTTGGCATTCACTCACGTAGTAAGACTTTACTTCCTTCTCATGCCTTCCTAAGTAGTGATTTGACTTGAATAGTTGGCACTCCCTCACGTAGTAAGACTTTACTTCCCCTCATGCCTTCCGTGAGTAGTGATTTGACTTGAATAGTTGGCACTCCCTCACGTAGTAAGACTTTACTTCCCCTCATGCCTTCCTAAGTAGTGATTTGACTTGAATAGTTGGCACTCACTCACGTAGTAAGACTTTACTTCCTTCTCATGCCTTCCTAAGTAGTGATTTGACTTGAATAGTTGGCACTCACTCACGTAGTAAGACTTTACTTCCTTCTCATGCCTTTCTAAGTAGTGATTTGACTTGAATAGTCGGCACTAACTCACGTAGTAAGACTTTACTTCCTTCTCATGCCTCCCTAAGTAGTGATTTGACTTGAATAGTTGGCATTCACTCACGTAGTAAGACTTTACTTCCTTCTCATGCCTCCCTAAGTAGTGATTTGACTTGAATAGTTGGCACTAACTCACGTAGTAAGACTTTACTTCCTTCTCATGCCTCCCTAAGTAGTGATTTGACTTGAATAGTTGGCATTCACTCACGTAGTAAGACTTTACTTCCTTCTCGTGCCTCCCTAAGTAGTGATTTGACTTGAATAGTTGGCATTCACTCACGTAGTAAGACTTTACTTCCTTCTCGTGCCTCCCTAAGTAGTGATTTGACTTGAATAGTTGGCATTCACTCACGTAGTAAGACGTTACTTCCTGCTCATGCATCTCTAAGTAGTGATTTTACCTAAATACATGTTGATGGCACTCCCTCACGTAGTAAGACGTTACTTCCTGCTCTCCTGCCCTGGACAGATATCTGAGGGACGCCGTGAAG
>JAWQFJ010024176.1:55000-57500 GCA_034096865.1 Theodoxus fluviatilis | reverse complement strand
TTTAGAGCACTTTTGAACTGGGGCAGAGTGTCAGAATGACGGACTGAGAGAGGGAGACTATTCTAGGTTACAGGTCCAATATAGGAGAAGGCACGCTGTCCTTGAGTGTTCTTATTACGGCGGGGGACCTTCAGCATTCTAGAGTCAGCAGCTGAGCGTAGAGATCTGGAGGGCGTGTAGACTGCAAGAATTTCTGCAAGAGCGTGTGGTGCGGTGTTATCGATGGCCTTGAAGCACAAAGTAGCAAGTTTATAATCTATCCTCTGAGAGATGGGGAGCCAGTGAAGTGTATGTAGGAGGGATGAGACATGGGTACGCTTGGGACATCGAAAAACCACTCTAGCAGCACAATTCTGAACTATTAGGAATTTCAGAGATACCTTTATCCGATTTAGAATGGGTCTCAACCCGTTTGGCACGAATAAGCGCTATTCAAAAATCAAAGCGAAAATAATGCATGTCCATCCTTTAATGAGAGAATAGAAGATGAAAATTATTTTATCCTACATTGTGTCATATGTAAAGAGCTGAGGGGAAAAATCTATTGTCAAACATATGGAACCGTCTTCACTTTCTCAGCTAAAGCATTTAATGGATGGAAAAGATTGTCAAAGAAATAAAGATGAGACTATGTACATACGTTATGGGTTCAAATGGCGAACGCAGCTGTTACAATAAATAGCAATGTCCATAGATAAGTTAACATGTTAGCACCAGTCACTGCCTCTTTACCAGAGATGATAGAGTACAAATCAGCGAGTAGCACCATCAACTTTCAGTGAATAACAGGATAGATGGATGGATTGATAGATGGATGGAGTTTAAGGGCCTATCACTCAGCCTTGTAGGTTATATAAGGCCACAACGTTAAGAAACACTCACCTCCACCAAGTTAGAACTCTCCGCGACGGTGGAGTCTAGTACAATTCACCTAACTAGTGACATAAAATCTATTAAATCGAGTCCCACTGCCCATCAGCCAGCAAAGGCTGTGTAGAACCTTCAAACACGAAAAAGCATAAAGGGCGATAGGGCAAAATTTCACATCTAGATTTCCTTCGTCACCGACAAAAGCACATACGAATAGATGGATGGAGCCCATGGGCTCGTCAGCCTTGAAGGCTATTTAAGACTACAACGTACTTCCACTGTACAAAAATGTGCAATTAAAAGATTACCTCAGAAGAGGTAAGCGGAGATATATGGAAAATAATGAAGACATAGTACGACTCATAGACGAAAATAATATTCAGAATGTAAAAAAAAAATATCACAGCTAGAGGATCTTTCAAAATGTCTGACAGACTGCTCGACCCACTCCGTAGCTGAGCAAGTCGAGGGCACTCCACCAGAACGTGCTGCATCGTGAGCCTGCACTGGCAAGTACGGCACTCCGGTGGAGGCTCCGAACGCAATAGGAGTGGGTCAAAACAGAACGGCCGATCCGGGAAAGGCAGAGCACAACTTCCTCGCTTCTAGTGAGCGATGTGGGGGAGAGTCGCTCACCCCACACAGAAGCTACTTCGTGAAGTTTGTTACGTGCACTGCAGTCCCATCGAGTTATATGCAACAGCAGAATACATTTGTATCAAAGGAATGATATACAGTACGTACTGATATGTGAATGCGTCTGCATGTTAGCATGTGAACATGCGCGCGCGCGCGCGCGTGTGTGTTTGTGTGTGTGTGTGTGCGTGTGCGTGTGTGTGTGTGTGTGTGTGTGTGTGTGCAGGCGCGCGCGTTTGCAAGCGAGCATGCACATACGTGTCTAAATGTAAGTATCCAGACTCTAGTACCAACATGATACAAGGAGCAAAATCATTGTTGTAACAAATGAAAAAACTGAAACATTCAATATTAGCTATTGAAAGCAATGTGTACATTAAAAATAATCAATTTTAAAATTTGTAATTTACCTTTACCTGTAAATATGCAATGCACCTATTGGGTCGTCGGCCAAAATACATAAATAATCAATGAATCAATCAATGAATCAATCAATGAATCAACCAATGAATCAATCAATGAATTAATCAATCAATGAATCAATCAATCAATCAATTAATGAATCAAATCAAATTTCATCAAACCAATCATATGAATCAAATCAAATCAATCAAATCAAATGAAATCAAATGAAATCAATCAAATAAAATCATATCAAATCATATCAACAAAAACCAAATCAATTAAATCAATCAAATCAATCAAATCAACCAATCAATCAATCAATCAATCAATCAACCAACTAATCAATCAATCAATCAACCAATCAATCAATCAATCAATCAATCCATCCCCCCTCTCTCTCTCTTACTCACCCACCCACCCACTTCCTCCCTCCCTCCCTCCCTCCCTCCCTCCCTCCCTCCCTCCCTCCCTCCCTCCCTCCCTCCCTCCCTCACTCACTCACTCACTCACTCACTCACTCACTCACTCACTCACTCACTCACTCACTCACTCACTCACTCACAAACACACAATTCACGCATTTCTTTCA
>JAWQFJ010024176.1:32500-50000 GCA_034096865.1 Theodoxus fluviatilis | reverse complement strand
GTTATACTTTCATACTAGGTCACCCGTGTTGTCCGTCCGGGCGTCCGGGCGTCCTGCCGTCCGTAAAAAACTTTAACGTTGGATTTTTCTCGGAGACTATTAAGTCTATCAACACCCAATTTGGCATGATGGTGTATGATGACAAGGCGTACAAAAACATACACAGTGACTTGACCTTGCTTCAAGGTCAAGGTCGCAGGGGCCGTAAATGTTAAAAAACAGCCATTTTTCACATTTTCCCAATTTTCTCTGAAGTTTTTGAGATTGGATACCTGACCTATATATGGTATATAGGGCAAAGTAATCCCTATCTTTTGATACCAGTTTGATTGACCTTGCTTCAAGGTCAAGGTCACAGGAGCTCTTAAAGTTGGATTGTATACATATTTTGAAGTGACCTTGACCCTGAACTATGGAAGATAACTCTTCCAAACTTCATAACATATTAGTACACATGTTATACTTTTATCATGAGACACATTTGGTCACATATCATCAAGGTCAAGGTCACTTTGACCCTTATGAAATGTGACCAAAATGGGGTAGTGAACCACTAAAAGTGACCATATCTCATGGTAGAAAGTGCCAATAAGCACCATTGTGCTTCCTATGTCTTGAATTAACAGCTTTGTGTTGCATGGCTTGGATGACCTTGACCTTGGATCAAGGTCACATGTATTTTGGTAGGGAAAATGTGTAAAGCAGTTCTTAGTGTATGATGTCATTGCTAGGTTTAGTTGTTTGACCTTGACCTTGAAGGTCACCTGAAGGTGAAGGTCATATAAAGGTCAAGGTCGAGCATGTGAGTCGTATGGGCTTTGCCCTTCTTGTTACAGAAATCATTCAAATGCCAAAACTTATTTTCATTTCAACACAAACATTTTATTTTATCAAACAAACGCTTGTTTATTGCCTCAACTAGAGTAATGAGTTTTGTGCGAAATAGTCTTAGAACTACTTTAACGGCGTATATCTGTGAGCAAATCGGCTATCCCACAAGCCTCTCGTTTGACCTCTTCATGCATATTTCGGACGAAAACCTTCCATCTTAGAGACACTTTCGCCGGTAGGCGAAGTCTCTAGTGAACTAGAATGGGAAGACATGTGACCCCATGCCGACCCCGTACTCCACGATACCATGCACTGTGTCCAGGTTCCTGCGTCCTGTGGGTCTGGCGGTGACGTCACAGAACGTGGTGGTGGTGGACCAGCTGGACTCCTCTGTCACCATCCTGTCCTCCACGGGTCAGACGTTGTGGCGGGAGTTTCCTGAGGGCCTCTACAGACCCGTCGTCGGTGAGGGGTGGAATGAAAGATGAGTCTGAGAAAAATTAAAAGGGGGAAAGGGATTCATGGGAAGGGGAGGAAAGATTAGATGGGCCTCTACAGACCCGTCATCCGTGAGGGATGCAACACATTCTCTGTAGGGTGGGGTGGGGGTGGGGGTGGGGGGTGGGGGGGTGGGGGGTGGGGGGAGAATGGACCCACCGCGTCTCCCTACGCAATTCGAAATAGGCGAATAAAATAGGGAGAGCTAGACTAGGCTTGCTCTTACTCTAACTGGTGCGAATGATTCTCGCGACCAATGGCTTTACAATGCTACACCGGCTAATAAGCGGTAAACCTTCATTCATTCATTCATTCATTCATCCGTTCCTTCACGCCTTCATTTCTTCATTTCTTCATTCATCTGTTTGCTCGTTTGTTTATAGTCTCATGCATTAATTATGTGTTCGCTCGTTCATTCATTTATTTATTCATCCGTCCACTCATTTATTTAGTCATTATTCGTTCGTTCGTTCGTTCGTTCATTCATTCATTCATTCACTATTCGTTTTTTCATCCATCCATCCATTCACTCGTTCATTCATTCATTCGTCCGACCATTCATTCATCCATTCATTCAGTTTTTGATCCATGTATTCGTTCATCCATGTATTCGTTCATCCATTTATTCGTTCATCCATGTATTCGTTCATCCATTTATTCGTTCATTCATTTATTCGTTCATTTCGTGCCACACCAGAGGAAGGCTCGCCCCTACCCCGAGGCAGACACCGGAAGAGGCGACGCAAACGCCGCCGCCCATTTTCTGAGGGGGCCGCCAGGGACATCTCGGGCGCCCGCTCCAGCCTCTCCGCCTCCTTCTCTCCTGTGGGCGGAACCCGGAAGAGGAAGAAGAGGTCTCTGCAGAAAGTATCTGTGTCATCTCCGGAGGTCACGGGGGAATGCGCGAGAAAGGCAAATACGAGGAGGTCGAAGTCTATGCTGGTCGGGACGCTTCGCCAGCACAGCGACGACTCGGACCTCAGATCCCACAGCAGCGAGGAGGAGGGGATGGCTGACGAGACTCCGTCCCTCCCCACGCCGAGGACAGCCAGAGGCGGGCACCTCTCCCAGAGCGCCACGAAGGGCGCGACTAACGCCCCAGCCAGGGAATCTGGACCGCCACAGGAATCCCGGACGAAGTCAGCAAGGTGTCGAGAGGAATCGAGCGCTGTCATGACACGCGACTTGAAGGAAAACAAGACCTGCACTGATATGGCCTCGACGGTATCCCAACTCACCGTTGACAGTAAAACAGAAGCTCCTTCTCGTAGTCAGAGATCCCTTTTATTGAGGCCAGCTGCCAGGCCGGAGAAAAGAGTCAATCGACTGGTGACCCTGGCTCCGTTTCCAGAACCGCTCAGAGGCCCGCGACCCAAATCGCCGTGTGCGCAAAAGAAGAAAACTGCCCCGGCTCAAAAGTCTGGTCGCGCCCCACGCACTACGCCAGATTCGCTTCAAAATGGCACTTCCAATAAGGGAACCAGATCAAGGGAAAGCAAGACCTCCAAAGGAAGCCAAAGGAAAGCTGAATCAGCAAGCGCTGCAGACGAAGGGAAGGGCAAGGGTGGAAAAGGCTCGTCAGCGAGGATTTGGGACAGAGGGTCTCCACAAGGCAGTACTGATTCCACCGAGTCCATCCGTGAAGAGATCATAGCCTTCGAGGAGGTGGAGTCTGATGAGGATGTTCCCAAGAAAACAGGTGGGTGTTCTTTGCAGACAGCAGATGACTGAGCGACGTACTGATGATTCAGTGTGGGATTAGATTCATGCCGTGAGTACGGATTCTGATACAGGGGTAAAATCCTCCCAGTTATTGATTGAACAGGTAGTCTCTTTGACTTTTTTAGGACCACCTCTTGCAGAGCTTACTGGAGTAGGCTCTGAAAACCTGGCAAGCAGGTCTTTCAGCTACAAAAGTGTGGCATCAAGTGGTTCTTGGTGTATAGTCAATTTTCAAGCTGTTTTCACCCCTATTTGCCAACTGTACGTACGTTTGGGGCCTCATCAGGGCAGCTTTCATCGCAAAGTTCTGCCACTACTGCCACCACCGTTATCTTTATCACTGCTTTCACTAAACGCAACGCCGATGTCTACATGTATAAGTTGACTATGTAGACAAAAGTACTCATTGACTTCAGTAGCTCAGGACTTAGGACGGAAGGTCGTTGACCGGCAGGTCCAGCGTTTGGTCCCCGTCTGAGTTTAAAAAAATGTCATGTCTGTCCTGTGTAGGGTTTCAGCTGTGTTAAAAAGTAATGAACCCCCTTTCGAATTTACGTTCGCTAAGAAATGGGGAAAACGTGTATCTTAAAAAACTCCCATTGAGTGCTTTGCGATACTGGCTTCGCACGACGATGTAAATTCCACCCAACCCTGTGTAGCTGACACGTCACTCTGTTCCGCGGATATTCCATCAAACCGTGACAGCGGTCCATGAAATAGTTTGGTTGTGAGGACAAAGTAGCATGTGTTGTGAAGGCTCTGGAATATGCCGGATTATCGTGGGACTTTGGAGCTGATTATGTCAGTCTCCACGCCCTGCTCGTTGCTTAGTTAAGCCACCGCCACCACCACCACCACCACACAATAACAACAACTACTACTACTGCAACAACTACCACTGCTACTCGTGATACCACTACTACTGCTGCTGCTGCAGCTACCACTACTCCTTTGAATCTCTTCAGGCTGCATTGTTACCACGTGCATGTCAAATAAGATGTGACTCCGCTCATTCTATTTCTCAGACAGGGGAGCTACACCCAGCCACGAGTCACCTTGGCTATGGGGAGAAAGCGTGGACAGAGACGACACTAGAGAAGGAACCTGTGACGTCAGCTGTCGCTCAGAACTTTCCGCCACGCACTTGTGGCCAGATAATGGAAACTCCCGGAGGCACCCGGTGTGCACTTGTGGTTTCAAACACAGAACGAAAGGGCCCCAGGTCGGTTACAGACGCGTGCATATACGTTTGTATGCGTGCGCATGTGTGTGAGTGTGGATGGATGCATGTGTGTGCGTAAATGTTCACATGAGGTCGTGTTTCGGCGTGTGACCCAACAATCTACGCTCTCTCTCTATCTCTATATATCTCTCTTTCTCTCTCTCTCTTTCTCTCTCTTTCTCTCTCTCTGTCTCTCTCTCTGTCTCTCTCTCTTTCTCTCTCTCTCTGTCTCTCTCTCTGTCTCTCTCTCTTTCTCTATATCTCTCTCTTTCTCTCTCTCTTTCTCTATATATATCTCTTTCTCTCTCTGTCTCTCTCTCTTTCTCTATATATCTCTCTTTCTCTCTCTGTCTCTCTTTCTCTATATATCTCTCTTTCTCTCTCTGTCTCTGTCTCTCTTTCTCTATATATATCTTTCTCTCTCTGTCTCTCTGTCTCTCTTTCTCTATATATCTCTCTTTCTCTCTGTCTCTCTCTCTCTTTCTCTATATATCTCTCTTTCTGTATATATCTCTCTTTCTCTCTCTGTCTCTCTCTCTCTTTCTCTTTCTCTATATATCTCTCTTTCTCTCTCTCTTTCTCTATATATCTCTCTTTCTCTCTCTGTCTCTCTCTTTCTCTATATATTTCTCTTTCTCTCTCTGTCTCTCTCTCTTTCTCTATATATCTCTTTCTCTCTGTCTCTCTCTCTTTCTCTATATATCTCTCTTTCTCTCTCTGTCTCTCTCTATATATCTCTCTTTCTCTGTCTCTCTCTCTCTATCTCTATATATATCTCTTTCTCTCTCTGTCTTTCTCTATATATCTCTCTTTCTCTCTCTGTCTCTCTCTCTTTCTCTGTATATCTCTCTTTCTCTGTATCTCTCTCTTTCTCTATATATCTCTCTTTCTCTCTCTATATATATATATCTCTTTCTCTCTCTGTCTCTCTCTCTCTTTCTCTATATATCTCTCTTTCTCTCTCTGTCTCTCTATCTATCTCTTTCTTTGTTTCTCCCTGTGTTACTATCTCTGTCTGTCTTTTTGACTCACATGCGAAGAAAAGTAAGTCTATGTACTCACCCGTGTCGTCCGTCCGGGCGTCCGGGCGTCCGTGAAAAACTTTAACGATGGATTTTTCTCGGAGACTATTAAGTCTATCAACACCCAATTTGGCATGATGGTGTATGATGACAAGGTGTCAAAAAACATACATAGTGACTTGACCTTGCTTCACGGTCAAGGTCGCAGGGGCTGTATATGTTGTCTAAATTGTTTTTCACATTTTCCCAATTTTCTCTGAAGTTTTTGAGATTGGATACCTGACCTATATATGGTGTATAGGGCAAAGTAATCCCTATCTTTTGATACCAGTTTGATTGACCTTGCTTCAAGGTCAAGGTCACAGGAGGTCTTTAAAGTTGGATTGTATACATATTTTGAAGTGACCTTGACCCTGAACTATGAAAGAAAACTTTTCCAACCTTCATAACATTGTAGTACACATGTTATACTTTCATACTAGGTCACCAGTGTCGTCCGTCCGGGCGTCCGGGCGTCCGTCCGGGTTGACCGGGCGCCCGGGCGTCCTGTAATCCGTAAAAATACTTTAACGTTGGAGTTTTCTCGGAGACTATTAAGTCTATCAACACCCAATTTGGCACGATGGTGTATGATGACAAGGTGTCAAAAAACATACATAGTGACTTGACCTTGCTTCACGGTCAAGGTCGCAGGGGCTGTATATGTTGTCTAAATTGTTTTTCACATTTTCCCAATTTTCTCTGAAGTTTTTGAGATTGGATACCTGACCTATATATGGTGTATAGGGCAAAGTAATCCCTATCTTTTGATACCAGTTTGATTGACCTTGCTTCAAGGTCAAGGTCACAGGAGGTCTTTAAAGTTGGATTGTATACATATTTTGAAGTGACCTTGACCCTGAACTATGAAAGAAAACTTTTCCAACCTTCATAACATTGTAGTACACATGTTATACTTTCATACTAGGTCACCAGTGTCGTCCGTCCGGGCGTCCGGGCGTCTGGGCGTCCTGTAATCCTTAAAAATACTTTAACGTTGGAGTTTTGTCGGAGACTATTAAGTCTATCAACACCCAATTTGGCACGATGGTGTAGAATGACAAGGCATACAAAAACATACATAGCGACTTGACCTTGCTTCAAGGTCAAGGTCACAGGAGCTCTTTAAATTTGAATTGTATACATATTTTGAAGTGACCTTGACCCTGAACTATGGAAGATAACTCTTCCAAACTTCATAACGTTGTAGTACACATGTTATACTTTCATCATGAGATACATTTGGTCACATACCATCAAGATCAAGGTCACTTTGACCCTTATGAAATGTGACCATAATGGGGTAGTGAACCACTAAAAGTGACCATATCTCATGGTAGAAAGTGCCAATAAGCACCATTGTGCTTCCTATGTCTTGAATTAACAGCTTTGTGTTGCATGACCTTGGATGACCTTGGGTCTAGGTCACATGTATTTTGGTAGGAAAAATGTGTAAAGCAGTTCTTAGTATATGATGTCAGTGCTACATTTAGTTGTTTGACCTTGGTCACCTGAAGGTCAAGGTCATGTAAAGGTCAAGGTCAAGTATGTGAGTCATATGGGCTTTGCCCTTCTTGTTTCTTTCTCTTTTTTGTCTGTCTGCCTGTCTTTTTTCTCTCTCTCTTCTCTGTCCGCCTGTCTTTTTTCTCTCTCTCTTTTTTGTCTGTCTGTCTGTCTTTTTCTCTCTCTTTTCTCTGTCTGTCTGTCCGTCTGTCTGTGTGTCTGTGTCTGTCTGTGTCTGTCTGTGTGTCTGTCTGTCTGTCTGTCTGTCTGTGTGTGTGTCTGTGTGTCTGTCTGTGTGTCTGTCTGTCTGTGTGTCTGTCTGGTTTGTCTGTCTGTCTGTCTGTCTGCCTCTTTCTGTCTCTCTCTCTCTCTGTGTCTCCCCCCCCTCTCTCTCTCTCTCTCTCTCTCTCTCTCTCTTAAGTAGTGCTAGGTATAGATTTTATTGCCAGATGAAGCTAAGGTGGGGAAGAGAAAGTTGCCTGTATGCGCTTGATAAAAAACCTTTTCGTGATGTGTACATTCAGTTCCGTTCTGGATTTAGTGAATTATACCCTCACAAACTGCGCTATAATCCCGAGAATCCAGATGCATTGTATGTTTGTCCTTCCTGTAGGGATGAATTTGAATGCGAATTTCATTTGCTGTATGGCTGCCCAGTATATGAAGATATAAGGCGGAAATACTTGTATAACATTACTGACTTGAGAAATGTTGGACGTTTATTTTCTGATAGTGATTAATATACAATAAGATCATTAGCTATGTATTTGTATTATGCTTTAAAGCGTAGACAAGAAGCTGTAGAGATTACTAATGCCGATGAGGCATACATGTAGACATTGTGACAGGCCGGAGGCCTAACAAATAAACTATGTCGTTCGTTCGTTCGTTCGTTCTCTTTCTCTCTCTCTCTCTCTCTCTCTCTCTCTCATTCAAATGTCCAATCGGCGTAATGCAAGGTGCAACTGAGAGCGCGACACTATTTTCACTGTACATCTCGAAAGTGGCTGATTATGTACGCAAACACGGAAAACATGGGATACAGATGTTACCTGGTGGGCCAGAGATCTACTCCCTTCTGTTTGCTGACGACATAGTGCTCTTGTCAACCACTCCATCCGGACTACAGTGCCAAATTGACAATCTACAGGAGGTGTCCAGAGCACTTGGCTTAACACTGAACATAGACAAAACAAAGGTAGTGGTTTTTCGGCGAGGAGGTCATCTGGCAAAAGGTGAAAGGTGGAGGCTCAGCAGTAGAGCGCTGGAGGTGGTTAATTCTTACAAATATTTGGGATTTGTCTTCACCACAAGACTGCCCATTAATACAGCTCTCGAAAGTCGGGCTGTCAAAGTTACGAAGAAAACTATACACTTATTGAAAACTATGTGGCGTATTCGTAGCCTGAACACATATGTATTCTTTAAACTATTCGATGCTCAGATACTACCGTTCTTACTTTACGGTTCAGAACTCTGGGGGTTCAAGAGCCATGCTAGTGTAGAAACAGCACATAGGTTTGCCTGTAAGCGATTCCTGAATGTAGACGCAAGATCTCCCAACACTATGGTATATGGAGAGACAGGGAGACACTGTATTTATACATGCTGCCATTAGAACTGTAAAATACTGGTTAAGATTATGCAAGATGCCAGTAGACATGCTACCAAAGCAAGCATATCTCATGATGACTTCTGCAACATGCAGACAAAAATGGTCAAATTATGTGAAGGAGTTTCTGTCGAAAACTGGCTTTGCATATATTTGGGTAAACGGTGGCATTGCAAGTGAGAAGGTCTTCCTGAAAACTTCGACAAAGACTAAGAGATTGCTTCTACCAGGATTGGTTTTCCACGTTGAACAGTAGCGAACGATTTCTGATGTACAGGAAATACAAAAGTATACTAGAATGTGAACTTTATTTGAATGGTATCACTATCAAAAGTTCAGAGATGTCTTCATTAGATTCAGATTAGGACTGTGTGACATAAAAATAAATAAGCGATATTGGGCAGATGATAATTTTAATAACCTTTGTCCATTATGTAATAATGAAGTAGAAAATGAAGAACATTTCATGTTTCATTGCAATAACTACAATGATCTTCGAAAGAAATATATCGAAAAACACACAAATGGGAGTAGATATATAAAGCTGGAAACTCTTCTCAAAAGTATTGATACCACAAAAACGAGAGATGTTGCAATGTATATATTTTATGCTTTCAAACTACGAAGCCAAAAGGTTGAGGAAATCGTAAACTTAGTAAATATGTAACACTAAATTTCTGCTTCATGCCTGTATATAATATTTTCTGACAGTTGTGTACATTCATTTGTATAGATAATGTGTATACAAGCACTAGTTCAATATAGCACAAACAAAAACAAAAAACGTGATCAATTTTGTCCCTGTTCGATATGCAGTATAATCTCTTGTATTGCATGTGTCAGCCTACTAATGTATATTGCTACAATTTTAACACGTGTTTATCGAACCATTACTCATGTAACTTTTATTCTTTTGATGGGTCGTCGGCCGAAATAAAGTGAAGTCTGAAGTCTCTCTCTCTCTCTGTCTCTCTCTGTCTCTCTTTCTCTCTCTCTCTCTCTCTCTCTCTCTCTCTCTCTCTCTCTCATATGCTCGAATTTGTGTTTCTGCTCAACGCCCTGTCCATCCACCTCTGTACGTCCCAGTTCTTGTGCCACGGAACATTTTTGACAGAAATATGAAACGAGAAAAAAACCCGCGGCCACCACCACTACCACAATGGCCACCAACTTGATCACTATAACTACCAAAGCCACTACTGCCATTACAACTGCTACTACTTCTTGTACTGCTACAACTACTGTTGCTGTTATTACAACTACCACAGATTATCTTACTAGAAGTCTACTACAAAAACAACACTACCAACAAACCATCTCCCACCAACCACCACCACCACCGCCATCACCTCCATCACTACCATCACCACCACCACCAACACCCCCACAACCACCGCCACCGCCGCCACCACCACCACCCACTAACCACTACCACCCACTAACTACCACCACCACCACCACACCAAGTATCACCACACACACCCACCACCACCACCACCACACACCAACCACCACCAACCACCAATCACCGCCCTCCACCCACCAACCATCCACCCTCACCAACCACTCCCCTTCACCATTCACCCCCGCATCTACCACCCACCAACCAATCGTCGACCACCACCCACCAACCACCACAACCCATCAACCACCATCACCCACCACTTCCCACGAACCACCTACCAATCACCACCAACCACCACCCACCAACCATCACCACTACCACCACCACCCACCAACCACCATTACCACCACACACAAACCACCACCACCTCCACCCACCACCACCCAACACAACCCACCAACCATCACCACCACACACCAACTGCCACCATCAACACCACCACAACCACCACCAACACCACCACAACCACAGCAGCAGCCACCTCCACCGCCGCCACCGCCACCACCACCCACTAACCACCAGCACCACCACCACCACACACAAACAACCACCAGCACCACCAGCCACCCACACCCACCACCACCCACCAACAAACACCAACCATCACCACCACCACCACACACCAACCACCATCACCACCACACACAAACCTCCACCAGCACCAGCACCACCAGCACCACCACCATTACTACTATCAATACAATAACTAAAACTACTACTACTACTACTACTACTACTACTACTACTACTACTACTACTGCTACTGCTACCGCCACCACCACCACCACCACCACCACCACCACCACCACCACCACAACAACAACAACAACAACAACAACAACAACAACTACTACTACTACTACTACTACTACTACTACTACCACCACTACCACCTCCACCACTGCCACTACTACTACTACTACTACTACTACTACTACCACAAATACTACAACTACTACTACCCCGATACTACTATACACTGATACTGATACTTCTACCAACACCACCACTACTACCATCACCACCACAATCTCCTTCCCCTGCTACTGCGACTACTACTACTGCCACTACTACTACTACTACTACTACTACTACTACTACTACTACTACTACTATTATCACTACTACTACTGCTAATAATACCACAACAAAAACCACTACTGCCACTACTACTGCTGCTGTTGCTGCCACTACCACCACAATTATTATTACTACTACTACTACTACTACCACCATTGCCACTACCATTACAACCACCACCGCAACCCCTTTCCCAACAATACTACCACCACCACTACTACTACTACTACTACTACTACTACTACTTACCACCACTACTATTAACTACCACAACCACAGCCCCCTTCCCCCCACTACTGCCACTACTACTGCTGCTGCTGCTGCTGCTACTACTACTACTACTACTACTACTACCACCATTGCCACTACCATTACTACCACCACCGCAACCTCTTTCCCCCACTACTACCACCACCACCACTACTACTACTACTACTACTACTACTGCAAAACTGCTACTACTACTACTACTACTACTACTACTACTACTACTACTTCTACCACCACTACTATTAACTACCACAACCACAGCCCCCTTCCCCCCACTACTGCCACTACTACTGCTGCTGCTGCTGCTGCTACTACTACTACTACTACTACTACTACTACTACTACTACTACTACTACTACTACTACTACTACTACTACTTCTTCTGCAAAAGCAAGAAATACGGTTTGATACATTTCACCCAATATTCACTCCCTACAAAGAGTGGAGTCCCACTGGTGCGAAAATCCTATTCTGTCTTCAGGGGTGCACGTCAGAAATCTCCAAGTTGACCGACAGCAGGCTGGGCCACCTAGAGTGTGCTTCGGGCAACGACTATGACGTCAGGAACTCGGATTTGAGTGGAAGTCTGGGATACCGTGAATCCTCCATGCCACTGGGGCAGGGTGGGGGGTGAGTGCTGAAGTCGCTTGGTTCTTGGCATTTGTCCTTTGTGAATCGTATGTTGCTTGCGCCAACGTCGTTTACTCTGAAATTCGTTCTCTTGCTTCGGTCATCTGTACATGTAATTGTCGCTTTTTTGTGTTGTGATATATTTTTCTTCACTGAATCTGAGTCCTTGTCTACCCGCGCGCGCACGCGCGCGTGTGTGTGTGTGAATGAGAGAGAGAGAGAGAGAGAGAGAGAGAGAGAGAGAGAGAGAGAGAGAGGGAGGGAGAGGGGAGGAAGAGAGGGAGGGAGGGAGGAAGAGAGAGAGACAAAGAGAGAGAGAGAGGGAGGGACAGAGAGAGAGAGATAGAGAGATAGAGAGAGATAGATAGAGAGAGAGTGAGAGAGAGAGTGAGAGGACAGAGAGAGAGAGAGAGAGAGAGAGAGAGAGAGAGAGAGAGAGAGAGAGAGAGAGAGAGAGAGAGAGAGAGAGAGAGAGAGAGAGAAGCTGCATGCTTCCCAGTCTGTGTCTCTCTGTCTGCTTGTCTCTACGTCTGGCCGCTGTTCAGTTCCTCTGCCTGGCTGGGTGGCCGCATACCTGGGGACTCAGTTCTGTCGTACGAACGCGTTGCTTGGCTTTTTTTAGCGCTTGTGTACGCTTCTGTGAAGCGTGTGTTTGCATGCTTTGATTCTGTGCGTATGTCTGCATGTATATGCACACTTGCGAATACACGAATTTCGCATTTTTTGCTTTGTTTTAAAACTGAGTGTGGATGCGTTTCATCTGCAGTGTGTTCACTTGCCTACCTGTGCGAACAGTGTGCGCAGTGTTCCAAGCCGCAAGGATCTACAGTTAGGTGCCTTGGAGAGAGTCCGCTGCTTTCCCCATCCACGAGAACACCCGAGTAACTGCAAGGGCGGCGAAGGCATGCTCTGTTTCGGTCAGCATGTGATAAGTCTGTTAGCATGCATGCATGGGTTCGTAATGCCTACCTAGCAACAGAGAGGCCGTGGTCCCCTAACTGGACTTTCGCAGTGTCTCCTCTACTTCGTGTTTGACACGACACACGGGTGGTTCGTTGATCAGGCAACGCACGAAGCAGAAGTCAAAGACCAAAGTGAACTAGTGTCCAACTTTGGGTCGAATTGACACAGCGTAAGTCAGACATTTTTACTTTCACAGCCCACGCTCCAATGTTAAGTGTGAAGAGGACCCAAAGTCCCGGCCGAAGACAGTTGTTGCACGAAAATTCGGGTTCCTTTACAATTTTTGCTTCGATGTTCTGTGTAATGCGAATGGAAGCCCATTCGAAAAGTCGCACCATAATGCCTTTAACCTTTAAAGTATTTGTCCAATGTCTTTTTCATCACCTTTGCTTCACCCACAGGTGCGGGCGGCGTTCCATTGTATGCATGGGCACTCCCGATCTCAAAAGGTGCCTGAAGCCCAACTGTCGCGTATGTCAGTCCTGGACCACTTCCAACAGTGGCAGCTGGTCGGCCTGGCTCAGGTCGGCAAGAGTCAAGGCCAAGCGCAACATGAGGTACCTTCGGCCCCAAGGGCGCACGCTTGTTCGTTCCAAATCCATCAATATGAAAGCCCCAAAACGCTCCACGAAGAACCAGAGCGGAGAACACGTCACAAGTACAAGCACGCAAAGCCAGAAAACAGAAGCAAGACCAGTGCAGAAGCACCTACCCAGAAGTAGAGATGGAACCCTCGACGAAAAACCAATGGGAGACCGGTGGAGGGACAGGAGGAAGGAGTCTGCGGACTGTTCCAGTCAAAAAGGACTGCCTCGGAGGAAAGTCAGCAGGGGAATCTCGTCGTCCTCTCACGATCCGCGCAGCTCTGCGTCAGAGTTCAGAGGTCGTAGGGCGTCGCTCTGCAGACCGACAGTCAAGACGCCCAGGAAGGGACGCTATGAGCAGGGCGGAAGCGTCCCGTTCACTTTGTCGTCGCGGGGCGCGAGGTCTCCATGGGGGGCTTGCTACCTCCCCAGCAGACAGTCCGAGGGCAAGGAGTCACCCCGAGCCTCCTGGGATGCTCGTCCTGGGAAACCGGGTAGAAAGACTGCAGGGCAGCGGAGCCATCCCAGGTCAATCTCCCCCGCTATTCCCGTGGCTCTTACCCCTTCATCTTCTTGCTCCAGTCTAAACTCTCGATCTTTGTCGAGACCAGAGTCCAGCATCAACACCTCGTCGCCAGTATACTCATCCGACTTCGAGTCAGACACGTCCACTGACTCCAGACCTCGATCCGAAACGACTTCTCTCATCTCCAGTCACATAGCAAAACAGTCTGCCACGCAGTCGGACATGCGTTCAGATTCTAGGTCAAGTTCGGCATCAGACACAAGTTCATTCTCACAGTCAATCTCCAGATCGGAAGTCAGATCCAATTCGGAGTCACGGTCTCCCCGTCGGCGGCAAGCGTCGAAAAACGGACGGGTTCCTCGGGTTTTTGGTCAGCGCAAGGATGCTCCCGCGTCCACAGGACAGACGCGACAGCTCAAGACATCGGGACGTAATCGTGGAACGGTCGTGCTGAAGTCCGATCCGACAGAGAAACGCAGAGTATTCGATGCGCACAGGAGACTCCCTGAACGGAAGCATGGCGAAAAGATTCGAAGAAGAAGAAGGAGACCATCAGTGAGGGAGCGTTGCCCACCAGCAAAACCAGAGGCGACGAAAAGCGGAAGAAAAACTTCGCCGTCAGACACCGGCTGGAAAAGAATGCCTGCTCGCAGACGAAGTGCAAAGTCCAAACGACCTTCGTCTTCATCCTCATTTTCCCTCAGTCCTCGCCCTTCCTCTTCAAGGCGAAGGAGCGTTTCCTTCACGCTGACTTCGTCTACCTCGTCCATAGGCTCTCGTAAGAATGATCCCGTCAGCTGTCAGTTCCAGGAGATGGAGCTGCTATCGCCACCGTATCCGCCTCTTGAAGATCGTCCTGATTCCTGTTGGACAGGGGTTAAACCCTCCGACCTCTTCGTGGACGAAACGCCAAGAAACTCACCCAACAGTTTTCAAAGAAACTGCGAACCTGGTCATTCCCAAGTCGCTTGTTCACCTGCTACGTCATCACCAGAAGCCTCATCTCGGCTGCGCTTAGTCGACTGCGGCTCTGGCCTCGAGAACCCTTTCAACTTCGACTCACCAGCCTCGTCCTCTTCGTCTTCGTCTTCGTCCTCTCTGGCGTCCACGCTGCTGAAGAGCGAGTTATCGGGCTCTCGGTCGGCCGGCCTGGTGGGGTGGAACAGCAGGGTGTGCAAGTCTCGAACCAGAAGCCGAAGAAGCTCAAGGGTGTCTGCTGCTTCAATATCTCCATATGCTCAAACCCGCAGCTCCTCCAACATTCGCCACCCCACCACTTCCCCCCAGTCCAGTGTGCGTGCTAAGAAGGTGGCTTGTCGATCCGACATGAAGCGGCTCACTGACATGATCAGAGAAACGCAAAATGCGAGGGGTCGGATCAAATCTTCGGTGCAAGGCATGAAAACGGGTTGCACCCCGTCCATTGCAAAAAAAATCGTTCCTGAGAAAGTCACCTATGGAGTCGATACGTATTCTCCCTTCAATTCCTCTTATGGCAAGACGAAGGGCAAAAGGCCAGCAGGCCAGGTGAGCCAGACTGTCCAAGTGGGTCGTGGTGGTCAGGCAGGCGGAGGAGGTCCGAGTTCTGACGCCTTCGGTACCTGTCGTCCTCGAAACAGCGCCACCACCCCGCAGGCAGATTCCTCCAACTCTGCAGATCCTGAAGGAACTGGCGGCATTGTAAATGGGAACATCATGCGTATGAGTTCCCTGTCGTCAAGAGAAGTCAAATCAAGGACGGATCGGGGCAAACAGTTGCCTGGTGTCTCCAGGCAGAAGATATCGAGGGGTGTACCCAGCATTGACCCTACCACGAGGTGGACGGGAAGGTACCGGCAAAACACTGTATCTTTTCAAAGTAGACTTGAAGAGACGCTTAGCAAAAAGCCCGCCCCAATCCTGGACATCGCCAAACTCCACAAGGAGAAGAAGAGCGACGGCATCAAGAACCTGTCCCTCCTCACCTCGAGAAAGAGCCAGTACCTGGACAGCACGTCACCATTCCTGTGCTACGTAAGCACTCCGGGCGCTGGGACGACTGACATGGATGACAATCAGAACGCCGACGACCTTTCAGCGAATCCCTATGCGTCCCCAGAGGATCTCGGCACACAGCCCTCGTCTCGGCCTAGCGTCCGTCTCGCCCACGGAGCTTCGACCATGGATGATGCATCAAACAACATTGCAGAGAAAAAGAGTATAAAACACAAGCAGGTAAAGAAAGGTAGTGCTGCTGACCCTAAGCCATCAGCGACGACAAAAGCAAGGGGAAGGGCCGCATCTTTCCTCAACCTCTCTGCTTATTATACTCCCCCTCCAAACTGTAGCACTCCACGAAAATCGCACCGAACCAGACAAGACCATTCACTAGTGAGTGGAGAGCAGTCTAGCGCCACGGGGCAGCCAGGACGGAAGAAGAAAGGCCGATGCCCTCACAGAGCAGCACAGAGCACTGACGGCCACAACATGTCCGCGGCACTACCAGAATGGCCACACCGTGTCCATCCTCAGCGATTGCATTCTTCCTGCTTAAACACAAGCGATGCCAGCTACGTTATTCCTGAAAGGTCAAAATCCGACAGACAGTTGCTGCAGATGAATGAAAGAGAC
The DNA here is from genome assembly GCA_034096865.1 of Theodoxus fluviatilis. Taxonomy (NCBI): domain Eukaryota; kingdom Metazoa; phylum Mollusca; class Gastropoda; order Cycloneritida; family Neritidae; genus Theodoxus; species Theodoxus fluviatilis. The sequence goes on along the minus strand of JAWQFJ010024176.1, from coordinate 33,482 downwards.
AGGAAACAGGGCACAAGACAACGTCAGTTTACAGACAGCACCTGCGACGAAAGTCTTATAATACACTACATGAATAACAACGAACCATTTTCCAACGGGTTTATGACCAAGCCCCAGCATCCAAAAAGAGACAGCAGCATTGCAACCGAAGGCAGGCGAAGATCTTGCAAGGAGAATGCTCAAGCGAAGAAATCGTTGCGAGAAATAGAGGAGCAGTGCACGAACAACTCTGCTCTCTGTCCCGAAGATAAACACGATTTCAACAGCACAAAATGTGTGGTGGTTGTCAGAGACGAGGAAGACACCTATTCTGAAACAAGTGTACAGAAGCAGGTATCCCCTGTGCAAATGACGCAACTATTTCCATTGGAACTGTTCAACTACTCTTTGTTCTGTCCACATTACCCCCCTAAAACGAAGACCCTGATCTGCGTGCATTATACGAATTTCCATTTACCGAATGAGCAGAGACAACCTCACATTTTGCTCAGGAGCAGACGAAGTAGATCTGCAAATATGGCTTCCGTCACAGAATCCGGCGAGATAGAGAGGATGGGAACTCCGAGATGCACTAGCTGTGCATTGGTCCTGAACCAGACGATAAAACAAGGATCAACGACGACGAACGTGTTGGTGTCCAAGACAAACTCTACAGAGACATCGCAGGAGATAATGCTAAGAGTCTTCAGGAAGGCAATTTGTGTATCAAGACGTGTTGAGAAGTCACGGGGACTTCCTGGAGAACACTGGCAGCAAAGGCGGTCTAATTCATTGGTAAGCAAAACTGACGTACATGCATTCGTTTCAGTTTAAGTCGTGTATTACCCCTTTTTCCGTTAGTTAGTTAGTTAGTTTGTTTGTTTGTTTGTTTGTTTGTTTGTTTTCCATTTCATTGTCGAGTCGGCAGGCTCTATCAGTGTCAAACTTCAATCCTCTTCTTCTCATATGCTCGCACAACACACATCCGCCCGTCCCCTCACCC
>JAWQFJ010024176.1:0-30000 GCA_034096865.1 Theodoxus fluviatilis | reverse complement strand
GGGTTCGAGATGAGAGGAGACAGAAGGACGGAGAGACGGAGACTGACAAATAGAAATAGGCCAACAATCAGACAGATGCATTGACGATTGAGGGATATACATGCGCACGTGAGCGCAAACATACACGCATTCACAAATGCGCACACGCTTACTCTCAACGTGTTTACTTGTTTCAGTAAACCCTGTGGAGCTCCCGTCCACTCCATTAGATCTTGCAGGCACATAGGCCACGTCCAGGCAAATCCGCGCCTTCCCGGAGAAGAAAGGAGGAATCCTTATGATAAGGAGGCAGTCATACGCTAAATAAGCCTTTCGAAAGAGAAATGAAAGAATCTGCTGAGTTGAAAAACAAGTTGACCCCATACATGGTCGAAGGCTTGAGAGTACGTCAAAAATACCATAACCCACTAACACGTCTACTCAAGTAGACGTTGTTGGTGATATGACACTTTCCGGTGGGAAAAAAGAAGGAAAAAAATACAGATTCAAGAGCGAAATACGTTGATGAACTGAACAATAGCAGTCCAGACATCAGTCTGTAGAATAATCCCCGAGGATCTTCCGAAGGAACCGATCGGATGACTGGGTCTGATGTTTGCTATGGATTTACGAGTTGGGCGAAGGCAATAATGCCTCAGCTATTCAGTATCAGAGCAGATGTGGGCGTGCATGGTGCAGCGGTGTCTGATCAGCTCTCTGGCTTGCTGGCCTGCCCCTGTGCTGTTATGTGCACCATGTCTTTGAATACAGAACAGAAGCAATCGACATTTGACGACTATTAGCCAGTAAACAAACTGCTCACAAGAATGTTATTTCAAAAGCGATTAAGGAATTTATATCGAAGGAAAGACATGATCCAGACACAGATGGAAAGCACTGGCTACTTTCGACTTGAATTCCCACGAGTCAGTTTCAGAGCCGTGAGAGCATGTCTGCACCCTATTATGTTTACAAGAGAAATTTCATCTGTCCTCTTGTCTCTAGACAACTCTGAAGTTTGTCCAGCCAATTTTACGGCCTCTGCTATTCGAGGACACCATTCAAAGATGTGTGACGTCAGCAACAAAACTTTTGCGCAAACGTACAACGTCATCGTTTCGACGGCGCCATTGCGTTGTAGCGTAGCATAGGAGGAGTTGCGAAGTAGAAAAATGAACCACAGAAATCATTATCTACAGGAGAAGCAGCCTGGCTGAAACCGTTTCGGAATAGGTCCTTCTAAGGATTCCAGCCGAGCATTTTTGTGGCAGGATGACTCACTTCGAAGACAACCGCTTCTTCCGCGCGCTACCAGGAAGCGGGGAAGCGGTTGGGAGGAGTTTTGTGCAAAGTGTCGGCAAGACACAGAGTAAGTTCAGAGTTGGCCATGCGCGCTCCAAGTCCGAGTCGCACGTGGAGAGACTGCAAGCGAGAAAGGCGCGAAAATGCAGCTACCACCACCGACCGGCGGAGGACAAGGCGAAGAAGACCTCACGCGGAAGCGGGCGTCACGCTGCGGCGGAGGCGAGAAGCTCCGTGAGGAAAGACGAGGATGACGACATCATTGCGAGCATTGTTGGTCTGTACCGCGGGAGGGATGCTCAGAGGGAGAACGCCTCCTCCACGAGCAGCACCTCCACTGCCACATCCCGCCCAGGCAACCTCGACACAGAGCTCGCCGCGAATGGAGGAACATCGGATGGAGGCAACCGTGAGGCTGGGAATCATTCCGGTGAACAGAGGTCGCCTTGTAATGAGGGGGAGGCAGCGGGCAATGCAGTTGGAGCAGGATATGACTTTTGGGGCACCACGTTTCAAGACGGGCTGCGCAGTTTCGAGGATATAGAGGATAGAGAAGGGAGAGCCCAGCCTGCTGAGAGTGTTGCCAGTGCAAGCGCAAGCGCAGCTTTCCCCACAAGCAGTGGCCTTGAGGCTCCGGCTCTTGCAAATGACGGCAATGCAAACGGGCAACAGCAGAGCAGCGAGACAGCTTCTGACCCATGCAGGGAGAACCAGCAGTGCTGTCGCGTTCACAGAGGCGATGCTGTGTTCGGAGATGCTGAAGGAGAGGTTAGTCGTGGGCCCCGGAAGACAGGCAAGTTGTTGACACAAACTACTTCGAGGATGAAACCAACGGATGCAGTTTGGCTCAGCTGAGCTCAGGCATCACCTTGGATGACGTGAGCATAGACTTAACTCTGGCGTTTCTAGGAGTGAAGCGCATGAATCGTCTGTCGGCGAAAGTACTGGGTGGACGACTGGGTTTAGAGGCAGGCGCACTGGATGACATAGACACGAGGCTCAGGAGATTAAGAAGGCCAGTAAGCAACTCTCACGTTTGTGATTTGTCAGAGAAAACCCGAGCCCAACAAAACATGTGCCCCGACGTGGATAGCATGAGGCCGGAAGTAAGGAAAACAATAAGCAAGAGCGACGACGAAATGTGGATCGGTCGAAAGCCCTTCAAAAACGACAGCAGATGTCGCCTCGAGTCCAAACCAAAAAACGAGGAGAAGGCATTCTTGCCGGAGGAAAAAAGGCAGACGGACTCTGACTCCGCAGACAGCACAGCAGTCAAGTCCCGCATCTCCAGTTCCTCTCAGGAAGAAGCGGCAGACATCGAAATCGTCACGTCGGATCTGGAGAACTTTGCTGCCTGGGCGTTTGCCGCCCTGGACGCCAATGAGTCAGACGACAAAGATTCCAGCCGAGGTAGCAACGACGTCCTTGACCGAGTCAACCTGCACGACGTGGTGGAATTCCTGAACGAGGAGTGTGGCTCCAAGCTGTCGGTGTCCTGCCCCTGTGAGGGTCTTGCACAAGACAGGCGCCACGACACTGTCTCTGCAGAGAACGTAGAGGAAGACGGCTCATTAGGGAGCCGGGATGCATGTTGTGGTTTTCAGCGCGGATGTACCGACTACTATCCTGAAGAATCAGCCTTGCTTTGTGACGCTGGCGAGCGACCAGCCACCACGCATGGGGACAACCGCGAATGGTCCACAGAATACACAAGCTCAGAAGAATTAGGAGAAAACCGTGCAGACCACTTCGCTCAGGACATACCACGCAAGAATGATACACGTGGACGAAAAAGTCTGATCAGTACTTGGCAGAACTCAGATGAACAAAAACGAGACTGTGATTATGATCACTCAAGTGCAAGTCGATCACCGTCCGAGTCAGAGAATAGCGTAGATGAAGACGACTTAGCAGATAATGAGGTCTGCAAATGCAGATGGCAGAGCTATCTTGTACAGGACGCGAACACGCGGAACAAGGGTTTTTCTGACACGTGGAGACGAAGCCAGAGACGCAACAGAGGTGAGGAGAAGGCCCACAGCTTCTTGCACAGAGGCGTCCAGTGCCGGGAAGTACTCCACGACGTATCCTCCAGCTCCGAAGAAACCTCCCCAAAGATGCCATACCACGGCGGCGGGAGGAAATCAAGGGCTGGCATGCAGACGAGGCGGAGAGCAATCCACTGGGAGGACGAGAAAGATTCGTCCGTCTGCGTGAGCTCTTCTGAAGGAGACAGCATCGACTCGCATGGCTACAGTCGCGTTTCAGCCAGGGACTTCCTGGGTCATTTAGAGGATGTTCCCAGCAGCAGTAGCAGCTGCTGCGGCGGCGACTTCCTTGAGAGGTACTCGTCTGACAGCTCAGGGTCGTCCTGGAACTCGTCAGGCACCGAACTTATCTGCACCGAGTTCTACCGCGAGCACCTGGGCTGGGTGCCACCGATCACGGAAGACGAGCTGCTGAGGAGATCCCACTTGGAAAGGCTTGAGCAAAGCTTCCTCTGGGAGCAAGAGCTGCAGAGGCTGTGGATGGGCGTGGAGGAGAACGACGAAAGTAGCGGCAGACGGTGGAGGAAGGGAAAGAAGCCACGAGGAGCGATGAGGTTTGCTGGGGACAATATGGACGAAGACTCGGACAGCTTGTATTCTGGCGAATCCGACGCCCAAAACTTGGACTGGGAAGTGGAGGGGTCGGGGTATGCGGCTGACGTCAACGAGGACAGCTGTGCTTCCGATCCAGGATGCCATGGAGAGCCGAGTGTGATTTGGTCCGAGTGCGAGTGCGCGGCTCGTGCGGCTGAGATGCCTGCGTCCACTATGATGGACGGGTCCAGGTCCAGCCCCACGCCCCAGATGTGCGTGCTGAACGCCATGAATGAGTACTCCATCTCGTCCTCCAAGGACAACACTGACGAGGAGATCATACCTGAGTATCTGTTTCGAGAAGAAGGTGATGCCAGCAAGGCTGAAGAGGACCAGGGAGCAGGGGACATTATTGATCCATCTTTGGACAAGACGCGTGCTGACAGGAACTCGCCACTAAGTCCACCTCTGTCGAATCCATCACAAGATGACAGGAACTCTCGACAAGGATCCAACAAATCCACTGATATAGGGACGGACTACTACAGTGTAATGGAATGTACTCTTGAAGATGAAAATGGCCGGAAGAGAAAGTCCCCTACATACTTCGTCGTTACCACTGATAGCGAATTTACCACCGCTTCAGACTCGGATGAACCTGTCAGTGGAGAGGTTAGCAAAGAAGACGAGGCCGCGACAGCAACTTTGGGAGGCAGTGAACCTGTCAGTGGAGAGGTTAGCAAAGAAGACGAGGCCGCGACAGCAACTTTGGGAGGCAGTGAACCTGTCAGTGGAGAGGTTAGCAAAGAAGACGAGGCCGCGACAGCAACTTTGGGAGGCAGTGAACCTGTCAGTGGAGAGGTTAGCAAAGAAGACGAGGCCGCGACAGCAACTTTGAGAGGCAGTGAACCTGTCAGTGGAGATGTTAGCAAAGAAGACGAGGCCACGACAGCAACTTTGGGAGGCAGTGAACCTGTCAGTGGAGAGGTTAGCAAAGAAGACGAGGCCACGACAGCAACTTTGGGAGGCAGTGAACCGACCACAAGAGGTCAATCAAGAGAGGAAGCCACTCCAGACTGGAATCAAAAGCAGTGTCACGAAAATGACGTGCGAAACGCTCTTATTAGCGAAAGTCTCTCCAAACAGGAGAAAGACGCGTCAGAACGACATGCACGCGAGAACGTTTCTCATCCCTTCATTGGCAAGACAGACCTGTCAGACGAATCGAAAGATTCACCAACCTACAGAGACATATGTGGGAAAAGTCTAGATTCTCGCGAAGATTATCACGTATCAGAGTTGAGTCCTTCCATCAACTCAAGGGAGGAAAGCACGGCAGCGCCTAACTGGTTGAGGGTAACGGACGAGCTCCAACGACTCAACACAAACAGCAACGCAGCTAACACGGATGCCGGGCAAATGTCTCACCTGGAGCTCAGTCTAGGGCAGAGCCGAAGATCGAACTCAAAACACAGAGTGAACGCTGGTGAGAGACCCAGGCGCCTCTCCACCTCAAGAAAACCAGGTGAGCGGCTCTCCAGCGCCAAGAGCGAGTCCAGGATGGGGACACCGTGGGAGAGGCAGTCCCAGCACAGGGAGACATCTCTTGCCTTGTCCGAGTTCTCCTCCATCGCCTTTCCCTATGTGTCCAGTCCACAAAGAGCAAAAGCAAAAGGGGAACCGGCTCCCATCGCCGTCAACACAAATGTTGAAGAAATCCCCACTCTGAAGGAGATGCAAGAGCAACAGCTGTCCTCCTCAATACGGCTGGCAGGGATAAAGACCAAGTCCAACTCCGTGACCGTCCCTCTACAGCGACAGGCATCGGGGGCGAAGCGGCAGGTGGCAAAACCCATGACCCGCACCAAGTACGGTTCTCTTATAAAGTCGCCAAGCAATACGGATAAACCCAGGGACCGAGTGCTCAGTTTCGACTACTCCAGAAGAACCGTCCCAAGACACCCAAAGAAGCAGACTAAATTCCTATCTTCGCCTTTTCTTGCCACTTCCGCGACCCCGCAGCCGTTGAGGACGTTGGCCCAGAGCCTCCTGTCCCCCAGGAAGCGAGGCAGGAGGACGGAGGCCAAAGACGGCAATGAGGACTGCTTCGACACGCCTTGGACGACCAACAAGCGCTTCGATGTGTACAAAGACATCAAATCTTTGCATGGGAAGAAGATGACTCAGGGCATGAACATCGGTCGCCATCCCAGCCAAAAGAAGCGTGAGTTATCATGGTAATTTTGGGTGTCCGTTGCCATCTGTCAATATACATGTACAAAGCTCATGGAGTCTTTCAACCCTTAATCGTCCCAGCGTAGCGCCCAGCGAGTAGACAGTAGCTTGAGTTACTGGTAAGGACTTCTCCCCAGTGGCTTGGCATTGATTTCACACACACACACACACACACACACACACACACACACACACACACACACACACAGACACATGCACGCACGCACACACACGCACGCGCACTTGCACGCACACACACACATATACATGCACGCACCCATATACGCACGGTCGCACACACACGCGCACACATACCAACGCACACACACGCGCGCGCGCACGCGCGTGCGCACGCACATGCACACACACACACACACACAACGGGTCACACATACACAAGCCTATCACGTGTTTTTCAATCCTCTCTCCTTTTTCTTCATCAATACGTGATTCGCAAAAGGGTGATTCAAAAAGAAAATTGTGATTTGACACGCTCTCACTCTTACCAGCTCTACTGATGGTCGTGATCAATGCCTTTACATAACCTACAAATGCTAATAAGCCGTAAAACTTCTTTCATTTTTGACTCACATGCGAAGCAAAAGTGAGTCTATGTACTCACCCGTTTCGTCCGTCCGGGCGTCCGGGCGTCCGGTCCGGGCGTCCGAAAACTTTAAATTTGGAATTTTCTCGGAGACTATTAAGTACATCAACACCCAATTTGGCATGATGGTGTATGATGACAAGACCTCAAAAAACACACATAGTGACTTGACCTTTCTTCAAGGTCAAGGTCGTAGGGGCCATAAATGTTGTCTAAAAAACAGCCATTTTCCCCATTTTCTCAATTTTCTCTAAAGTTTTTGAGATTGGATACCTCACCTATACATGGTATATAGGGTAAAGTAAGCCCTATCTTTTGACACCAGTTTGACATACCTTGATTCAAGGTCAAGGTCACAGGAGCTCTTTAAAGTTGGATTGTATACATATTTTGAAGTGACCTTGACCCTGAACTATAGAAGATAACTGTTTCAAACTTAATAATTATGTGGGGCACATGTTATACTTTTATCAAGAGACACATTAGTTCACATACCATCAAGGTCAAGGTCACTTTGACCCTTATGAAATGTGACCAAAATGGGGTAGTGAACCACTAAAAGTGACCATATCTCATGGTAGAAAGTGCCAATAAGCACCATTGTGCTTCCTATGTCTTGAAATAACAGCTTTGTGTTGCATGACCTTGAATGACCTTGACCTTGGGTCAAGGCCACATGTATTTTGGTATAATAAATGTGTAAAGCATTTCTTAGTTTAGTGTATGGTGTCATTGCTAGGTGTAGTTGATTGGCCTTGACCTTGAAGGTCACCTGAAGGTCAAGGTCATATAAAGGTCAAGGTCAAGCATGTGATTCGTATGGGCTTTTCCCTTCTTGTTTCATCCTTCCCTCCCTAACAGAGTCACTGCCCTTGGCGCCCTACTACGAACAGGTGTTGGATCGCAGATACCGCGTGGCTGGCTCCGCCCTGCATGACGTCACTGTGGACTCCCAGGGACACCTGTACGTTGCCGACACCGACGCCAGCCTCGTCTACCGCCTGCCCAGCTACGGTATGGGCGAGTACGGCACGAGGGAGGTCTTCCTGGGCCCCAGGGAGAGCATCGACAGGCCTTGGTCGGTGTACGTGGACCGCCAGCGCTCCACTCTGTACGTCTCCCAGCTGAACGGCATCGTCAAAGTCTTCCGGCTCCCCACGGAGGCGTCGCCTCCAGATCCTCGTGAAACCCACGACTGGAAGTCATGATGGACTATGGGACGTTCTGGCTACTTTGAGTCGTGTGGTAGTTTTTGAGTCTTGGATTAGATGTAGAGCTGGACGAGGTTTCGGGGTCATGTTTGGGAACCTGGTTGAAAAACGGGACATTCGGAGCGAAGTACATGTACTGATAATTTCATGTCACATTTAAGTTGAACTTGCTAGATGGATACTACAGGCTGACGCTCATAGACCGAGGGTGACGTCCGCTTGAAAGGCATGATTAAGTACGAGTTGCAGCTCATGAGCATCACCGTTCAAAGAGGCAGTCCCCACATCAATGGGTAGTGATAAACTAGCGTACTTGTGATAAGTACAATGCACTGCTATGAATGGACCATATTCTGAGTGTTATTTTCGTTGCTAAAGCTTGTAATAAAAGGAAAGGCTGAACCTCTTTTCCAGGCTCTTAGTCGAATCCCATTCAAAATAATAATGGCCTCTTACTCGATCTATTTATAAGAAGTATGACTAGTCAGTGTGGATAAAGCCTAGCTTTTTGTTGAAACGGGACATCTTTAGTCTCTTGGTTTATCCATCCGAACAAATACAACAATGACAGCTCATTGTCATACACCCCCCCATACTGTTTCCACGTATAAAAATATTTAAATGCAAATTACTATGTGTGAACAAAACCTGCCCCAAAGCAATGACATTACAACTGCCAGCATACGTGCACTAACAACCATCTAGGGTAGTTTTCCACTCTGCGAGAATATCATTGGCCTCGTTTCACATTGCAGGATCCCACAAGGGGCTAAACGTTGTTCATCGTTCCTTTCACAGCAAATCGATGCCTCAGACCACATCGTAAGGAAACATTCTATGGAGTGTCGAATTCTTAAAGCTAGCTCTTTTATTAGCCCAGCTAGGACGATGCCACGCCAAGCTTGCACCGAGTGTCGGCTTACGAGTCCTGGGAATGAGATTGTCACCGTTGCCGAACACCACGCGTCTTGCTGGTGTACGGACAGACGCGAGTCCCGACAGTTTTCAGATATCGCCATTTTATCTACATGAAGACTTGCTCAAGTTTTCTTAACAGATCCAAGATTGCGACTTCCATTTGAAATACTGCTCACTTTTAACACTCAGCTGACACAGTTGAATGCCTTTTTTCCCTCCCCTCCTTTTCCGTTTACAAATCCCCATGTACATTTTGATAGCGAGTATGTTATGCTATTTTGCATAAAAGAGTTGCATTTGGAATGTAGAGTATTTAATATTCCTTACACTTTCCATTCTCCATTTGATTTTACCAGTAAAACATTTTAACAACAACAAAGGGAGTATTTGTAATCATTATTATTTCAGTGGAGAAAGTGTCACTTAATATCCATCCAGAACACTGCAAAGACAAAGAAATAAGAGTATATAGAAACAGACACAAAGTTAGAGCATTGAGGATGATTACTTTATTACAAAAAAGATTGCATAGCACATTAGAAACATGAGCAAACAAGCGAGGTCATTTGAACAGTGCATCACAGCAACAAATGAGACGCCTGACAAGTTCCGTTCGGATCAGACAGCTGCTGTGCACAAGAATCCGTCCATTTTTTGTCTATGGAAAAACACAATACAATGTTTCTGAAGTGATAAAGAAATGTATACACTGCACTAAACAAGGAAGTTATTGAGTGTTGTACACATGATCCATCGGGAAGAAAACTCACATGGAACATCAAATACACTCATAATCGTAAACTTGCTGCAAGAATTACTTTCTGCTAGTATCGTCAAATGACCCACACATCACCCTATGCATGAGCGCACAAAGGGTCCTTCGATCAAACACTTAGGTCTACTGAAAAGAAAACCCAATTACGGTCCACAGCTCACAGGGTCTCTCAAAGTCTTCACAGAGATGCCACGACCCAACTCGTTCTCCAAGTCATTCCCACTCAGTCCTGCATCATCCCAAGTCATATGGTTCCAACTTTCCTTGTTGCTCTATGCAGCTCCACATCAATGCAGACGAAACACGACCAGAGCGACTGAAATGTACTCCTTGCAACAATCTTCCCACAGTCATCCCAATACAGACCTGTCCGTTCCCCGACATCCACGCCAAATACTGTTAATAGACTTGCTGCAGTATTTTATTTCAAGTTTTAAAAAATTGCTTGTATTTATTAAAATACAACAACATAAGTTTAAATGAAAAGTACCGAAAATGAATTGTATGCACACGATTGATCTCCAGCCATCTGTGTACGGCCTCCCAAATTCTCAATGCATTACATTCTCTGTAAATATTAGGTCAATATTCATAAGCTGGAAACGGTCCTACCTCACGACCTACTGCCCCGATCCTCCAAAATGAGGGGGGAAATTATGGTTCCACATTTAACCACATAATGACTAAACGTATCGGCGTATGGACATCAAGCGCATCCCAAGAATATCTGTGTGTGGCAGGGGTTTTGCAACTCAGAGAGGCTTGAAAATACACGGGAAAAAGATGGCATGTTTGAAGTTGATGACACACAGCAAACAACGCACTGAGTTCTCAGATGAGACGCCTGGAGAGCTCTGCCAGGAAGAAAACCCCAGTGCAGAGAAAGCCTTTGACCTGCTGGATAGGACGGACGTGATTACTTCTCCCAAGGAGACCCTGGTTGATCTTGCCACAAGCGGTCGACAAGGAGGAGTGGAGAAAACTGGATGAGGACCTCGCCAAGATGCTCTAACAAGTCCTTGCCTCCGAGGTCACACTGGAGGACACCATGCTAAAGTTCATGTTAAACTGTTCAGAACGTTATGGTACCAGAAAGCGGAAGGCTGGAGTAGGAAGGAAATACAAGTGAATATTTTGAGACATCTCCTCTGAAGGCCAGCATGCGGCGGTGGAAAGGATTGTGGCTGAGAAAGAGGGAAATTGCGAGATTGCAGGTTGAAGTCGAGGCTGAGAATGCGACATAGTAAGCTCAGAGAGAAAAGGAGATGAGGTTGGAAGCTGAGAGAGGCGCAAGCACATGAAATGCAGATGGCTGAAAGGCGAGGGAAAGAGATGAAAACTGAGAGAGGCGAGAGAACACAAGTTGCTGATGGGCAGAAGGCAATGGGAAATGGCGGACATTTCGGCGAGAGTGGCTGAAAAATGAGTCATACTCCTGAAAACTGGTCCATAGGGTGGCTTTTAATTTGGGTTGGAAAAAACACAACCAGAGTGAAGTTATTTCATGGTTTTGTTTTTTTCACAATATTGTATATTTAAAGGAATGGGATGAATGAAAACATGTGCCTGTGTGCCATTTGTGTAATGTTATTAATACTATTAGCACCAAACTCGGTGTTTCCTCCCACTCGAAAGTGTGACATGCTAACATGGTCTTAACATTGGTACGGGAAAACTGGTTTAAATGCAACCGTTGTGCAGCGGTCGATGCAGAAACCTCAAATGTAGGTTTAATTCAAGTGAACTGTTGTGCTGAGATGCACATTCCACGACCATTTTTTGGGTCGCAAATGGGCTCGAAATTAGCGCGTTTCGCACGCATCTCGTGGTGTCCTCTACATCATTCAAGACAAAAGTTTCTCGCGCTCTCATTCAACGGAAAGGTGCGGAAGAATTTCCCTATGCTTCCGATTTTAAAAGCTTCTTGTCAAGTGCCCAATATCCTCACTGGTTTACTTGCTCGATTACGTTTCAAAGCCGTGTGCTCGCTAGCGTTCTATGGTCTGCTGAGGGTTGGGGAGATCACGCGGCCTGAACATAACCTCTTATCGCAGGATGTCACCGTGTCCAGCAGGAACATCAAGCTCAACTTCCGTCACCACAAGCATAGCGAGGGGAAAACTTCTGTTCACATCATCAAACAAATCCCATTGGGCGCCCATTGTCCAGTCGTGTGCACGAAGCAATACCTGGCGCATAGTCCTAGCTCACCTGGGCCATTATTCTGCAATTCTGATGGACAAGCCGTAACAAGAAGTCAATTCTGCACCGAACTGCGGCTGGCATTAGAAGTAGAGGGGCAAGGGCAAGAGCGTGACACCTCACATAGCTTCCGAATAGTAGGGGCGTCTCACATGGCGCGGCATGGGGCTTCAGATGCGCAAATTCGACAGTCGGGTAGATGGAAGTCTAACGCTTTCCTTTTGTACATCCGAGTTCATGAGTTTTAGCAATTTAGAAGTGGATTTAGGACATGGCCATTGATAGTTCACTTTCTGTCTTAGTACCATAGGTTCCTCGCTTCCTTGTACTTCAAAATGAGGGTCCAATTGGGGCTCATTTTGTGGACATGCGTAAATAGGGTGACTTTAAGTTTGATTTCGCTTGACATGTCATAAGCCTTTTAGGAAACCGCAAATGACATTTTGCGGACTTGTGTAAATAGTGTATTTTTACAGTATTGAGCAATGCAGCAGAGATAATGATTTTTGTGGTACATCATACATAATGTTGTAACGCTGCAAATGAGGGCCCAACTGGGACTCATATTGCGATCATTTTTGCGGACTTGTGTAAACAGTATATTTTTTCAGTACTGAGCAACACAGCGAGTTTATGATTTTATGTAACACTGCAAATGAGGGCCCAACGGGAACTCATGTTGCTGTCATTTTTGCGGACTTGTGTAAATAGTAGGTTTTTACAGTACCGAGTGATACAGCGGAGTTCATGTTTTTTGTTTTACAGTTCATACATACATACATACATATATGTATATATATAGTGTGTGTGTGTGTGTGTGTGTGTGTGTGTGTGTGTGATATGCTGTTTCTTTCTCCAGAATTCTTGGATTTGTGTTTGCCCATTTTTGTGGACTATCGTGGTGATTGGCCAGTCGGGACATCCAAGACTGTGGGAATGTCTTACGTCATAGCAGACGTAATTCTTTTTATACGTCATCTCGACGCCATTTTTTTCTTTGCTGAAGAAGTTGCCGGAAGGCATCGAAATATTCTAAGAAGTACAAACACAGAAAGTCATCTTGTTTTTTGTTTTCTTTCTCTTTTTTACAGTTCATACATAATGTTGTAACACTGAAAATGAGGGCCCAGCTGGGACTCATATATTGAGATCATTTTGCGGACTTGTGTAAATAGTGTGATTTTACCAGTACTGAGTAATACAGTGGAGCTCATCATTTCTGTGTACAGTTCATACATAATGTTGTTGAACGGGGCAAATGAGGGCCCAACTGGGACCCATTTTGTTGACACTGATGGATTATGCATCACTGGTCTGTCGCGAGATGGTTGCAGTTTTGAGTATTCAATTTTCTCGTTCATGTACCTGTGGTGTGCACGCTCGGCGTGTAGTGTGGTTGCAGCGTGTTAGCGCACCCCTCATCGTTGTTTTTGCTTTCTCACGTGGATTTCGATGTTGCGATGGGTGAACGCTGTTTGCTTTCTCACGTGGATTTCGATGTTGCGATTGGTGAACGCTGTTTGCTTTCTCACGTGGATTTCGATGTTGCGATGGGTGAACGCTGTTTGCTTTCTCACGTGGATTTCGATGTTGCGATGGGTGAACGCTGTTTGCTTTCTCACGTGGATTTCGATGTTGCGATGGGTGAACGCTGTTTGCTTTCTCACGTGGATTTCGATGTTGCGATGGGTGAACGCTGTTTGCTTTCTCACGTGGATTTCGTGGCTGCGATGGGTGAACGCTGTTTGCTTTCTCACGTGGATTTCGATGTTGCGATGGGTGAACGCTGTTTGCTTTCTCACGTGGATTTCGATGTTGCGATGGGTGAACGCTGTTTGCTTTCTCACGTGGATTTCGATGTTGCGATGGGTGAACGCTGTTTGCTTTCTCACGTGGATTTCGTGGCTGCGATTGGTGAACGCTGTTTGCTTTCTCACGTGGATTTCGATGTTGCGATGGGTGAACGCTGTTTGCTTTCTCACGTGGATTTCGTGGCTGCGATGGGTGAACGCTGTTTGCTTTCTCACGTGGATTTCGATGTTGCGATGGGTGAACGCTGTTTGCTTTCTCACGTGGATTTCGATGTTGCGATGGGTGAACGCTGTTTGCTTTCTCACGTGGATTTCGATGTTGCGATTGGTGAACGCTGTTTGCTTTCTCACGTGGATTTCGATGTTGCGATGGGTGAACGCTGTTTGCTTTCTCACGTGGATTTCGTGGCTGCGATGGGTGAACGCTGTTTGCTTTCTCACGTGGATTTCGATGTTGCGATGGGTGAACGCTGTTTGCTTTCTCACGTGGATTTCGAGGCTGCGAAGTGTGAACGCTCTGCTCGAGACTAGTTTTGGCAGGACTGTTTTGGGGGAGGAGATGCAAACGAACTTGCATTGTGGTAACATCTCTTTTGGGGTGTTCGTCGGAAGAGTGGTGCGACTACTGTCAACCCGGTTCGTGGCGTGACTCATGTCAGCTCGGTTATGTGACGACTGTATGGTTGTTGTCGGCGTTTGCCGTAGAAAGAAACCATCACCAGGGGAAGGGTAAAGGTTCTTCCATGCCTGGGTTGTATTCTTCTCGGAATCGTCGTCCGAGGTCCCCGCTATATATCATCGGCTGTCTTCGTCGCCTTCATCGCCATCACTACCCGTCGTCATCGCATCCCTGACGGCGCTTGCTGCTCGTCGCCCTGAGCGCAGCGGGTCAGGGGGGATCATTGACCTTTATCGGCACGGTCTATGTCACCTTCTTCCTTCCCCCTTCATCAGTTCTGCCCACCGTTTGCAGAAAGGGGTTGAAGGAGGGAAATTCATCACTGTCATCAGCATTCGTCGCCAGCGTCTCGTCATCATCCCCTTTCCCCCTCCCTCAGTTTCTGCGGCCGTTCGCAGAAAGGCACTGTGACATTCTATTGACAGATGTGGAGTTTTGTTTTGATTGTGGTTGCATGTTCACATGTGTGCGTGGCCATATGTGTGTTGTTGCCAAAGCCAGGTGTATGTAATTTCACATTTGTGTTGAATTGAACCATCAGTCATCGCTTGTTTTTATCAATCATTGGTCATCAATCATCTATCGTCATCATCATAATCACTAACTCTGTGCAGCGGCA
Organism: Theodoxus fluviatilis; assembly: GCA_034096865.1. NCBI lineage: Eukaryota > Metazoa > Mollusca > Gastropoda > Cycloneritida > Neritidae > Theodoxus > Theodoxus fluviatilis. The sequence continues at coordinate 15,083 of JAWQFJ010024176.1, read as the reverse complement.
GTATGGCGCCCAGCAGATCATACCATCATTCACCATTCCCTCCATCTACATCATTTCACATCTTTTTCGAAGAGTAATAAAGTCTTCGTTTGTTAAATATTTAATCATTGAGTTCCTGACTACCTATCAGGTCATTCAGCTCATCCTAGCATGAGTCAAACACAACTTGAGGAAAGGCTTTATGGGTGGCGGAACCTTCCCTAGGGCCGGATATTCCACCCTATTTCAGGTTTGTGGCCTTTTTTCCACCTTGTAAACAACCTAAAAGTTGGGTTAACTTCCTTGTTTGGTACATTTCAGGGGAAGATCTGATACATTTTTTTAGATACAAGTTTTTAGCATATTCTAATATGTCCTTTTCAATGCTTTTCCTCAATGTTGTGTTTTTTCAAAATAATAAACAGCCGTCGCTACCAGTGGTAGCGGCAAATTGGAAATAGTTTGTTTGAGATGAGAGAAAATGACTACGGGCTCTGGTTACCTCCCTTGCACTATCTGTAACTGTACTTGAATGTTGAGTGAACGACTTTTGTGTGTGAACAATTTTCGAGCATACACTTTTATAAAACTAGACATAAATTATGTTTATGCAGGGAAAATTGTGAATGTTTTCTGTTGGTTGCCTTAGCAAAAGAAATTGTTTTGTAATAAAATTTTATTCCAGATTTTTAGAGCGCCTGGAACTTATTCCAGTATTTTCATTTACAATGACGTCAGTTCTTCCAAAACTGCCGCCAGACAAACATCGTTACCAAGTTAACTGCCTCCGCCCCACCACCACCTTTGTACTGTAGTAGGAAATCCTATTGAGGCTGTGCGGAAGTGACCTCCGCTAGACCGTAAGGTCACCGATAGGGGGCAGTCGCTGCTGGGGTATTTAGAGCGGTTTGTTAGGCTACGCGGGGAATCGGCTGGCGAGAGCACAGGGTACGGATGATGAATGATTGAGTCGTCACGTGGAGCCGTGGCTTAATTGTGAGTTGTGTTTGGAGTTGTTGGTGGACACGTGTGTGTGTACAGTTAGAGTTAGGTGGATTATTGCGGGCGAGACGGTTGGTTCGCGCCACGGGAGTTGTGCGGCACCGGGTGTTGTGGACGGTAGGGTGGTTGTGGTGTTGGAGAGAGGACACAGAGAGTGGTGTTTGGTAGACGGAGGGAGTATTTGGAGGAAGGACACACCAGGTGTGCTGAGAGGCAAAGGCAGTTTGCCTCGAGAGCGCCCGGGGGTGGTGGAGGTGAGCGACCAGCGTGCGACGGAGTGGACGGTGGTGGAGGCGTGCGAGCGGCGCGCGAGGGTGCGGAGCGGCCACGTGCGTGGTCCCGGCACAAGCCACGAGTGCAGGTAAGAAACAATTGCTCTCTCTCTCTCTGGGATGACAGTGTGTGTGGTTGCCCTAGTGTGAATGGTGTCTGTGTGGAATAATGTTGTGTGCTAGCCCCTGTGTACTCGCGCTGTCCCTCTCTCCCCTACTCGACATGAGCATGCCCACAGTGAAGAACTTGCGTGCCTTTCGACCATGCGTAACGCGGGTGTACCATGCGTGTTATGGTAGCGTTTATGGGAATGGCGGCAGTCACTACCACAGAGTGGTAATGGCGGTTCCGACCACACTTGGCGTCGTCGCAACTGTGGGTGTGCGGGACATGTTTATAGGGGGAGGAGTGAGACAGTGAGCTCTCACTCACTTCGTCTTTTTCTGTGTGAGCGTACTGCATTTTTGTAGACACTTGCATTGCTTTTTTGCTATCAGTTATTTTCTTCGCCCTAGACCAGTTTTGTGTACTCTCACGGAGAGTGCCCACTGACTGTTGTAGGTCGTTTATTGTCTTGTTTCTTTTGTTGAAGCTGGTAGTGACGTTTCCAACTGTTATTTTGTTCACGAGCTTCGACAGCTTTGTACCCTGTTGCATGGGGTGCGGGCTGCCTGTTGCTTGTCTCGTTTTGCTTTGTTTTTTGTGTACAAACGTACATTGCAGCTTCATATACTTTGCTTTTTTCGCCCAAAGTCAGCATGTGCACTGTCTTGGGGGGTGCCAACTGGTTGTAGCGGTCGTTAATTGTCTTGTTTTTTTAGTAGTAACGCGCTATTTTGCCAGTTTTTTCGCCTTGCTGTCGTTATTTTGAGCATGCCTGCTCCAATTCTAAGCATATTTTATTTTCTCTCGTCTTCCTTCACGTGGTCTGTCTAGTGAGTGAGTACACTCCGGTCGTTCAATGACGACTAGCTGACCGCAGTCTATGCCTGTCATTCCTATCTTTTTAACAAACAGTAGCGGTTGTAGCGACTCGTGCCTTATTTGGCGGAAAGGAGGTGTAATTGTGACGTCACAGTCCGGTACTAATTACCCTCCGCGACTCGCTACATTCTGCTACGCTTTTTACGAAAAGAAAAACTTGTTATTTTTGCAACTTTCGAGTATTCATGTGAACTATTCTGGAGCGCTCCATGATCGAGGGATGCCTTGGTGGAGCGTGGAACTTTTCACATGAATATTTCGTGCAGCCTGTGCCTTTCAATCATTTGATGGGGGGGAGGCATGGGTTCGTTTAGGCAATTTGCCGGGTCACGCACGCTTTGCGCAGGCCTGGGCCCTTAATTGCGAGCCCGGCTAAGTGCTATCAGCTCCTTGTGCAATGGGAGCGGGATAAGCGTGTGTGTTATTAGATGTGCAATTAATTTCAGTTGCAAGGGTTTAACGTGTGTTTATGCTTTGTCTTTGCCTTTTAATGTCTTGCTGTTGCATTTTCTCGGTTGTATGCTTCCCCTGCCTTGACATTTGACATGTTGACCTGTGTTTGCTAATGTTGCTTGTTGTAACATCCCGGTGGTGTATTAATCTTCCCTTGCAGATTGATATTCCCCTGTTTGCTGATTTTTTGAGTGCTTTTTGTATGCTGTGCTTGTATTTAACTGCTTTTGAGTTCGGTATTTGATTGTTTTGAGTTTACCAGCGTTGCTATAACCTTTTAGGGGTTATTTGCGGGTATTAGCTACGCTTTTTATATGTTGGGCAATGTTTGTGCCCATCGCGCAAAATCCCCCCCGCACTGCTATCTCTCTCTTGCTTGACGGGTCTAGAGTAGCGCGGCTTTCTCATTGGCAGGGTGCAAGCTGACAAGGAGGCTTGGTGATTATAACCAACTGAGTTGGTGGGTATTTTCACCAGCTTTCGGGAGAGTTAGCTCTGCCAAGCAATGGCTCAAGCAGAGGTACGGTCTGAAGCTAAAAAGCGTCTCACACTGGCGGATATCATGACCGGACTGAATACGACGGTTAGGGAGACAAATATCATAGCCGCGCATTTGGTACGGTCGGATTTGTCAGTGGAGACCTTCTTCAGGTCCTCGGACGTGAGCAAGCGACTGAAGGAGAAAGTGGGTTGGTACGTCCTCAAGTGGCATGGAAAGTGCCTTATAATGGACGAACCCACTTTCGTGGTGTCGCGAACGGGTGAACTCCTGAAGCGCCATGATAGGACGCGACAGGCCAAGGGGCTCCCAGCGGCTCCTCCGGCAAGCGTGGATCCTACAGGGGCGGGGAACTTCACGAGTCACTCGGCGACAGGTCTCCGGCAGGAGGGCTTCCTGGATAGCGTTCCCCTGAAACAGGAGGACGTGGGAAGTCCGGGGAGGGGGCTGTCTGATTTCTCTGATGGGAAATCGGGGGAGCCCCTGGCTGGAGATAAACAATCAAAGGCTCCTCAGGGGAGCGAGCATCAGGTGGCCCCTAGATCAGATTCTCTGACGGTTGGGGGGTTGCTGGGTACGTTGGTCTCCTCATCGGTTGCGGGGGCTATGGGGCAGGACAATTTGGGGGAGGGGTCGGACTTGGGTTCTTCTGAAGGATCAGAAGTATCTTCATGGGCCCTGGGATCTTCCGTTAGCTCATTTAGCCCTCGAGGCATCGATGCCGATGTTATCTCAGACGTTCGGTGGTGCCGTGACCAGGTCACGCAGACCCAGGTTGAGATGAGGGAGGTCTCACGGAGGCTGGCCGATACCACTCAAGGCTTGAATCGCAAGATGTCGGAGTGGGGGGAACGCCAGACCTCACAGACGGAAAGAGTGACCTCGGAGATGGGGCAATTCCGTCAGTTGTTGCAGTCTACCCTTGCAGTGTTGGATGACAGGCCAAGCCGTGCTACGGAGTCCAGGAGGCGTACCGAGCCCGAATCACTGTCCCCAGTTGGAAGAAATTCCAGGTACTCACTGGGGACGCGAGGTGAGGAAGGGCAGGAGCAGACGACGCCTCCTCCCTGGCGCGGCGGGGCTGAAAGCATCCCACGGGAGGAGTCATTCTTGACTCCGGGGCGGGAGGACGTGCAGGGCCCGGAGAGGTTTGCGCATGTTCGCTTCCCCCAGGATACTCTGAGGGGGTCTAGAGCCCCCAGGACAGAGGAAAGGGGAAGAGGGGACCTGCCAAAGCTCCGGACGTATGGGGGAGAAGAGCCGTGGAGGGAATTCCATCTGCAGTTTAAGCAGATGATGTATCTGCGGGGTTGGTCTCAGGAAACGGCGGCAGACCAACTGGTACTCTATCTGAAGGGGGACGCTCTGCGGTGTTACAGCCACATACCGACATACCTGCGCGAGGACCTGGGGGAGGTGGTCAAGGTCATGGAGCAGCGTTTTGGTCAGGTTGTGACTGCAGAGACCCAGAGAGCGCGCTTGTACGCCGTCATGCAGCGGGACAATGAGACTCTTCTTCAGTATTGTGACCGGGTAAGAGCATTGGCAAACGATTCCTTTCGCTCAGGGGAAGTGTCTTCCAGGTACATCGCTAGGGAGACGGCCAGGAACTTTCTCAATGGGTTAAAGGACCACGAGTTGGCCATGTACGGTCACACAATGAGACTCGACGATTTGAGTCAGCTGATGGCCGAGCTAATTGCTTACCAGGAGAGTAAGCAAAGCCTGAGAACGCGTCCTAGACTTCGCTGTGTGAGCTTCGCCGAAGAGGGGAACGGCAGTGAAGAGGACGTCGTTCGGGTCAGGCAAGCCAGCAAGACCTACCAACCGAGAGAGCCTCCGGCATCACCAGTGGTTCCGTCTAGCGGGAACGGCCAAATATGCTCTCCGGGGAGACACATGTCGACGGAAGGAGAGCATCGGTTGACACTGGCGATGGAGGAGATGAAGGCCCTTTTAGAGCAGATCGCGGTGGCAGTGTCGTGTCGCGCTGGGCAGCGACCGTCGGACGAGGCACAGCCTGGTACGGCCCCAATCCTTCCATCTCGGGCCGACGGCACGAGGGCTACCTCCTTGTCACCCTCGAGGGTTCCAAGCAATGCCCAATGCTTCTACTGTCACCAATGGGGGCATTATAGACGCAGTTGCCCGCAACTTGCGCGTTCACGGTCACCCTCACCCCAAGGCAAGTACGGACGGGCTGATTTAAACCCCAAGGGGGGGGGGTGTGAGCCGTGAGCATGGACCCCCCCTTGGTCAACCGCTCGCGGAGCCACCCCGGTTAATCAGGAACATTTCCGGGAAAAACCTAGTCGTGAGAGCATGTGTGAACGGGGAACCTTTGCTGGCGGTACTGGATACAGCCGCCCAGGTGTCAGTTCTCAGCTCCAAGTGGGCTGGGAAGGAGGCTGGAGGCGTTAAAAGGAAGCAGGTATTCTTGCGGGGAGTGGCAGGCAAATTAGTGCCTGCTGAGTTGTTGCGGGATGCTTGTATTTCTTTGGGGACGCGGGAGTATCACCGACATATCTATGTAGCCGACATTTCAGAGGATATGCTCCTCGGGTTAGATGTCCTGGAAGAGGGCAGGGCTGTTATAGATCTAGAGTCCCTTACTGTCAAAGTGGGGGGGGAGGTGATTCCAGTGGAGATGGTGCGGGATGAGAGGGGAAATTCTTTTAGTGTGGTATCTCTGGCCACACGGGTAAAAATTCCTGCAGCATCCATTTCTTTTTGCGCGGTGAGGCTGTCTGCTCCAGTAGAGGGCTCATGGCTGATGACACCCCTACGGGATGCTACCCCGTGTCTAGTACCCGCGTCTGTCCATGCCACAGTCTCGGGAGAGAATCCGGCAGTATGTGTCATCAACGATACAAAAGTGAACCAGGTTCTAGAGGCTGGGGAAATGGTAGGATTGGCGGAGGTAGTGAAGACACTAGACAAGGGGGTGGCGGGGGTGGTACGGCAGGTAAGAGAGACGTCTACTGTTCCTGTACATCTGCAGGGCCTCTACGAAAGGTCCGGGAAAGGGCTGGCCCCTGAACAGAAAGGGGAGTTGGTTCTTTTGTTGCAGGAGTTTGCAGATGTCTTTGCAGCACATGACCTAGATCTTGGATGTTTTGAAGCTATCCAGCATGAGATTAACACGGAAGATGTACCTCCTATCAGAGACCGGCTGAGACGGACTCCTCAGGGTTTCGAGGGTGAGGAGGAGAAGCACTTGTTGTCCATGCTGGAGGCGGGTGTCATTCAGCCTTCATGCTCCCCGTGGGCGGCGTCTCCGGTGCTAGTTCGGAAAAAAGATGGTGGTGTCCGGTGGTGTTTAGACTACAGGAGACTAAACGCGGTCACCAAGAAGGACGCTTTTCCACTGCCTTTGATTTCTGACTGTTATGATACGTTAGCGGGGAATCAGTTCATGAGCACCCTGGATATGGCTTCAGGGTATTGGCAGATCGAGATCCTTCCGAAGGATCGGGAAAAGACTGCCTTCATTACACGCTTTGGACTTTTTGAGCACAAGCGGATGAGCTTTGGCCTGTGCAATGCACCCAGTACCTTTCAGAGGGCCATTAATTTGGTACTGAGAGGGTTGACCTGGAAGAAAGCCCTAGCTTTCATTGACGACGTGCTGGTCTTGGGAAGAGATTTCCAAGAGCATGTGACCAATTTGAGAGAAGTTCTGAATCGCTTCCGCAGCTACAACTTGAAGCTCAAACCGTCTAAGTGCCACCTGTTCTGTACTAAGGTAAAGTTCCTGGGTAAGGTGGTTACGGGGAGCTCGGTGGACATAGATCCAAGTAGCAAGGAAACCATCCAGAGCTGGTGTCCTCCGAGAAATACCAGAGAAGTAGAAAGTTTCCTGGGGTTTGTGAACTATCACAGGGAACATATTCCAGGACTTGCGGAAATGGCAGTCTCCCTTTACCAGCTAACGGGCAAAGCACCTTTTCAGTGGACTAAAGAGCACAGCCGAGCATTCATTCAATTGAAGGAGGCGGTGTGCGCTGCACGGGTTTTGGCGTTGCCACAGCAGGGGGGGCTGTACATTCTGGATACAGATGCCTCCAATATCGCTCTTGGGGGATGTCTGTCTCAGATCCAGGATGAGGTGGAAAGGCCCGTTTCCTTCGCGAGTCGAACCTTGACCCCAGCTCAACGTAGGTATTGCACGACCCGGAAAGAGCTCTTAGCTCTGGTGGCGTTTACCAGGCAATACAGGCACTACTTGCTGGGGAGAGCCTTCTATGTGCGGACGGATCACAGTAGCCTGGCTTGGTTGATGAGGTTTAAGAACCCGGAAGGTCAACTAGCCAGGTGGCTAGAGGAACTGGCACAGTACGACATGAAGGTTGTGCATCGGAAAGGTAAGGCCCATGCCAATGCAGATGCGCTGTCAAGGATTCCTGATGTCCTGGGTGAGTGCAATTGCTATATGGCTGGGGCAGACCTTTCTTCCCTCCCATGTGGGGGCTGTGCCTATTGTCAACGGGCACACGATCAGTGGGAACGGTTTGAAGAGGATGTGGATGACGTGTTACCCTTAGCTTCGGGCGTCTCCGCAATTCCCAGTGTCAGGAACGTGGCGGGGGTAGAAGCTAATTGGATGCGTCAACTCAACATCCAGGACAGGACCAATGAGCAGGGAAAAGATTCTGATCTGAATCTGCTGGCCCAATGGTTTCAAACTAATAAGCAGCCTACCGTGGAAGAACTAGCAGCTCAATCTCCAACTTTGAAGCGACTGTGGACAAACAGAAGGTTCATTGTGGAGAGGGATGGCAGTCTCTGGTATCGCTGGATAGCGAACGGGGGAGACAGAGAGCTGTGGCTGGTGCCGCGTCACTTGATTAAGCCAGTGCTGCGCTTTGCACATGAGAGCATGCTGGCTGGGCATCAGGGACGTGACTCCACGCTGGATAGACTGCGGAAAACATTCTACTGGCCCACTATGTCATCGGATGTGGATGCTCACGTTAAAACCTGTGTGCCCTGCAGTAGGAATAAACGGTGCACACACCGTGGGAAAGCCCCTCTGCAGGCTTTTACTGCAGGTGCACCGTTGGAAAAGTATCATCTGGACATCCTGGGGCCGTTGCCGGTGACGCCATCCGGCAACAAGTATATCCTTTTAATGGTGGACCAGTTCACCAAATGGGTGGAGGCCGCGCCGTTGCCAAATCAACTGGCGGAGACGGTGGCCAGGGCGACGGTGGAGTATCTGATCAGCAGATTGGGGTGTCCCTTGGAGATCTGCACGGATCAGGGTACTAACTTCACTAGTCAGCTGTTCACTCATTTGTGTGAGTTGCTAGAGGTCAGCAAGAAGAGGACGACACCGTATCACCCTAGTGCCAATGGGCAGGTCGAACGGATGAATAGCACCATCCTACAAATGCTAAGGTGCACGTCCAAGGGTGAGCAGGATAGGTGGGATGAACGCCTACCCCTGCTGATGGGAGCATTGTGTTCAACGGAGAATCGAACCACCGGGTTTACACCCAATTTCCTCATGTTGGGAAGGGAAGTCCGGCACCCATACCACTTGATGGTGGGAGATACGTACGTGTCAAAGGAATTGGACGCGTATGTGCATGAGATGCAAGACAATCTGCATCAGGTGCACGCTATTGTAAGGAAAATGTTGCAGAGCCATCAGGAACGACAAAAGAGGGACTATGACATCCATGTCAGTCCTAATCAGTTCGGGACGGGGGATGTGGTCTTACTCGCGAATTCCGCCAGGAAAGTGGGTCAGTGCCAGAAACTTGCTCCCCTCTGGAAGGGACCGTTGGTTGTCGTAGATGTGCTCTCTTCCGTTCTTTACAGGGTGGCGTCGGCCCGGAAGGAGTGGATGGTACACCAGGACAGGCTGAGAATGTGCCGGGAGGAGCCGTTACCACTCTGGGTCCGGAGGAAGAGGAATCGTCTGCTGCACCTGCCACCACCAGCTCCTGACACGGCAGGGCGGGGTAACGGTGTGTGGGACTTTGTCGCGGATGGATTTTTTTCAGATGAGCCGGAGAATCCTGTCTACTGCCAATGCAGGAAACCTGACGATGGGCAGCTGATGATAGCCTGTGATGCCTGCTATGAATGGTTTCATGTTAAATGCATGGATATTTCCGTTGCAGCGGCAAAGCGGCTGGATTACTTCATCTGCCCTAGCTGTCGTCGAATGGGGGGGCAATGCTAATGATCTCTCTTGGCGGGTACTTTCAGATGGCGGGAAAGAAACCGGACGGGGCCACCCCGTCGCAACCAGGATGGTGTGAGCTGAGTGGTTGCCAGGGCCGGCAGGTGGAAAACCCCCGGGAGCATTATCTCCAGGAGCATTTTCCACCGGGATTCCACCAATGGCCCTGTTGCCACTTAGACCTAGCACTGCGTCTCATCAGCCGATACCTCGGGGTCGAGAGTCTCGATGGACTTGAGGTGGTGATGAGAGCAGTGTTGCCGCCAGGGTGGGTTGTAACCAACTCGGAGGCCCGTCGGTGCAGGAGGATGAGTGCTTTCTGGGGGCGCCCCTGTCCAGAACGTCCCTCTCTGGACCCCCTGAATGCACGGGCAATGCTCCTGCACTGGGCGGTGGTGGGGGTGATGCTTCGGTCAGCTGGCCAGGAGGGTCAGCGGGCTTTCCGGAGTTTCAACCCCCAGTTGGGGATGGTAAGTCGAACTCCAGGGGGGCTTGGGCCGGTGGAGCGATTCAATAAGCCATTGGGATCGCGGGACCGCCGGCCCAAGCGCCGCAGGTCACAGGGCCGGCGAGAGTCGGACTCTACCCCTGCGCCACAAACCCCGGAGAACTCGTCTCTTTCAGGGAGTGGAAAGGATGCTCCGCAAGGACATCCTAGCCAGGAATCCCGGGAGGAGGAGACAGTCAAAAAGCGCAGGGAGGCACCCGAGCTGCAGGTAGAGAGTCTCGTGGGCAACCTGCCTAAGAAAGTGTGGTGGAAGTTCACCCCAGAGCAGCGGGTGGCATTTCGAGAGAACCGAGCTGCGCTGCGGCGTCAGATGCGGCGGGAAAAAAGGATGGGGGTTTCAGGCGTGACCGTACCTTCAGGAGCTCCTGAGAGCTCCGGGAGGGAGGAGGCTCCCATGGAGGTGGAGGTCACAAATGCTCCTAGAGACGAGGGGGAGGTTCCGGGGGCTAAAGACTCAGAAGTAGGGAAGGAAACTTCCCAGGCGAGTCGGGAGGAGCTCTCGGAGTCTCCAGCGGGAGAGGAGGTCACGACTGCCCCTAGAAATGAGGGTGAGGTTCCGGGGGCTCCAGACTCAGAAGTAGGGAAGGAAACTTCCCAGGTGAGTCGGGAGGGGCTCTCGGAGTCTCCAGCGGGAAAGGAGGAATCTCATGGGATTCTGGGCGCCTCGATGGACCAGTCATTTCTACTGGATCCTCCTGAGTCCTCGGCTGAAGGGGAGGAGTCCTCTGGGACTCCGGGTACCCTGGGACAGCTGTTGATTCCTCTGATATCAGACGTAAGCGAGGTTCCAGGAGACGAGGCCTTGGATGCAATGATAGCCCAGGCGAGGGTGGAGAGTTCGCTTCCTCCGGTGGAGGTCTCGACTCAACAGGGGGAGGAAACGACCCCTGGGGAGAGGTCGAGATCCCCGACCTACGGGGAGATGGCAGCACGCCCAGGACCATCTGGGCAGTCTCCTAAGGAGGTGACGGGGTCGCAGGGGAAACCCTCGGCAGTTGCCTCCCAAGATAGGAGGCTCCAAACTCCCGCCACAGCGGATGCCCATTTTCATATGTGGCATCTAATTAACAGTCTTCAGAAGGCTCATGTTCCACCTGCATCGAGGGATTTGCAATCAGTCCTGGATGCTGCCGTGAAGGCAACGAGGATGGGAAACACCCCTTGTATCCAGGTGGAACTGGCCGTGACGTCATTCTGTGACCCACGGGCCCACAAAGACATCCTGAAGCATGCTGCGGTATGGAGAGCGGCCATAGAGAGAAGTGGCGGTCTCTATGTGGCTGTGGGACTCCATCCTAAGCATGCACGGCTGGTGGAGACGGGGTTGGATGCCACCTTTAGCCGAATGGAGAGACTACTCAAATTCCCGAAGGTAGTTGCCTTCGGGGAGGTGGGTCTGGATTCCTCCAAGGCGGTAGGGTTGGACATCCAGGAGGAATTTCTCCGCCAAATACTCACCAGGTTCAGGGCGTGCATCGAACAGCGGGATCTGGCTGTTCAGGTGCATGCCCGGGGAAAAGTGGTGGCCCGGCTGCAGGGGATACTGAAAAGTATTTTGCGGCCGGACACCAGAATCCAGGTCCACTACTTCTCCGGGAACCAGCAGGAGATGGAGACCTGGATAGAATGCTTTCCGAATGTCTCCTTTAGTGTGGGGATGTCTGTGCTGGGGAAGGTCCATCCGGGGCATTGCGCCGCTCTCCAGGCCATGCCCCAGGACAAGCTCTTGCTGGAGTCAGACAGCCCCATCCATCGGGGACGGAGATTCACCACCCCCTATGAGGCGGGTGACGCAGGCCTGCGGGTCGCAGCAATTCGCAAAGAGCGAAAGACTTCGCTGCTGCAGCAGGTCCTGAAGAATGCACGCCGGTTTTTTAAGGTCCAGTAAGCCGGCGTGTCCTTAGATTCATCAGGCGAGCAGGATAGGTAGATACAAGGTGAGAGTAGAGGGACCCTACTCAGTCTTCTATGAAGACGAGATCTCACCTTGTCTTAATCTGCTAATGGGGTTAATTTGTTTACATTTGATAATGTATACGGTTGTTAATTGCTAGGGATGTAGATGGGGATACCTGCTTGCCTCATTTCCTAGAAGGTGTGCCAATTTTATCCTCTTTGTTTTCTGTACATTGGGTTAATTTTGTCCTTTTGGTTTCTGTCCATTGTCGACTTTATCCACTTTGCTTTCGGGACATTGGACACCTGGGTCTAGGAAGAGCAGTTGAACCGGAAAACCGAACAGCCAAACTGCACTTTTCCCCGTGTAGGGGGGGGGCTTATTTTTGACGGGGGAGAGTGTAGTTGGAAATCCTATTGAGGCTGTGCGGAAGTGACCTCCGCTAGACCGTAAGGTCACCGATAGGGGGCGGTCGCTGCTGGGGTATTTAGAGCGGTTTGTTAGGCTACGCGGGGAATCGGCTGGCGAGAGCACAGGGTACGGATGATGAATGATTGAGTCGTCACGTGGAGCCGTGGCTTAATTGTGAGTTGTGTTTGGAGTTGTTGGTGGACACGTGTGTGTGAACAGTTAGAGTTAGGTGGATTATTGCGGGCGAGACGGTTGGTCCGTGCCACGGCAGTTGTGCGGCACCGGGTGTTGTGGACGGTAGGGTGGTTGTGGTGTTGGAGAGAGGACACGGAGAGTGGTGTTTAGTAGACAGAGGGAGTATTTGGAGGAAGGACACACCGGGTGTGCTGAGAGGCAAAGGCAGTTTGCCTCGAGGGCGCCCGGGGGTGGTGGAGGCGAGCGACCAGCGTGCGACGGAGTGGACGGTGGTGGAGGCGTGCGAGCGGCGCGCGAGGGTGCGGAGCGGCCACGTGCGTGGTCCCGGCACAAGCCACGAGTGCAGGTAAGAAACAATTGCTCTCTCTCTCTCTGGGATGACAGTGTGTGTGGTTGCCCTAGTGTGAATGGTGTCTGGGTGGAATAACGTTGTGTGCTAGCCTCTGTGTACTCGCGCTGTCCCTCTCTCCCCTACTCGACATGAGCATGCCCACGGTGAAGAACCTGCGTGCCTTTCGACCATGTGTAACGCGGGTGTACCATGCGTGTTATGGTAGCGTTCATGGGAATGGCGGCAGCCACTACCACAGAGTGGTAAGGGCGGTTCCGACCACACTGGCGTCGTCGCAACTGTGGGTGTGCGGGACATGTTTAGAGGGGGAGGAGTGAGACAGTGAGCTCTCACTCACTTCGTCTTTTTCTGTGTGAGCGTACTGCATTTTTGTAGACACTTGCATTGCTTTTTTGCTATCAGTTATTTTCTTCGCCCTAGACCAGTTTTGTGTACTCTCACGGAGAGTGCCCACTGACTGTTGTAGGTCGTTTATTGTCTTGTTTCTTTTGTAGAAGCTGGCAGTGACGTTTTCAACTGTTATTTTGTTCACGAGCTTCGACAGCTTTGTACCCTGTCGTGTGGGGTGCGGGCTGCCTGTTGCTTGTCTCGTTTTGCTTTGTTTTTTGTGTACAAACGTACATTGCAGCTTCATATACTTTGCTTTTTTCGCCCAAAGTCAGCATGTGCACTGTCTTGGGGGGTGCCAACTGGTTGTAGCGGTCGTTAATTGTCTTGTTTTTTTAGTAGTAACGCGCTATTTTGCCAGTTTTTTCGCCTTGCTGTCGTTATTTTGAGCATGCCTGCTCCAATTCTAAGCATATTTATTTTCTCTCGTCTTCCTTCACGTGGTCTGGCTAGTGAGTGAGTACACTCCGGTCGTTCAATGACGACTAGCTGACCGCAGTCTATGCCTGTCATTCCTATCTTTTTAACAAACAGTAGCGGTTGTAGCGACTCGTGCCTTATTTGGCGGAAAGGAGGTGTAATTGTGACGTCACAGTCCGGTACTAATTACCCTCCGCGACTCGCTACATTCTGCTACGCTTTTTACGAAAAGAAAAACTTGTTATTTTTGCAACTTTCGAGTATTCATGTGAACTATTCTGGAGCGCTCCATGATCGAGGGATGCCTTGGTGGAGCGTGGAACTTTTCACATGAATATTTCGGGCAGCCTGTGCCTTTCAATCATTTGATGGGGGGGAGGCATGGGTTCGTTTAGGCAATTTGCCGGGTCACGCACGCTTTGCGCAGGCCTGGGCCCTTAATTGCGAGCCCGGCTAAGTGCTATCAGCTCCTTGTGCAATGGGAGCGGGATAAGCGTGTGTGATATTAGATGTGCAATTAATTTCAGTTGCAAGGGTTTAACGTGTGTTTATGCTTTGTCTTTGCCTTTTAATGTCTTGCTGTTGCATTTTCTCGGTTGTATGCTTCCCCTGCCTTGACATTTGACATGTTGACCTGTGTTTGCTAATGTTGCTTGTTGTAACCTCCCGGTGGTGTATTAATCTTCCCTTGCAGATTGATATTCCCCTGTTTGCTGATTTTTTGAGTGCTTTTTGTATGCTGTGCTTGTATATAACTGCTTTTGAGTTCGGTATTTGATTGTTTTGAGTTTACCAGTGTGGCTATAACCTTTTTAGGGGTTCTTTGCGGTTATTGGCAACGCTTTTTGTGTGTTTAGCAATGTTTGTGCCCATCGTGCAAAATCCCCCCCGCACTGCTATCTCTCTCTTGCTTGACGGGTCTAGAGTAGCGCGGCTTTCTCATTGGCAGGCTGCAAGCTGACAAGGAGGCTTGGTGTTTATAACCAACTGAGTTGGTGGGTATTTTCACCAGCATTCGGGAGAGTTAGCTCTGCCAAGCAATGGCTCAAGCAGAGGTACGGTCTGAAGCTAAAAAGCGTCTCACACTGGCGGATATCATGACCGCACTGAATACGACGGTTAGGGAGACAAATATCATAGCCGCGCATTTGGTGCGGTCAGATTTGTCAGTGGAGACCTTCTTCAGGTCCTCGGACGTGAGCAAGCGATTGAAGGAGAAAGTGGGTTGGTACGTCCTCAAGTGGCATGGAAAGTGCCTTATAATGGACGAACCCACTTTCGTGGTGTCGCGAACGGGTGAACTCCTGAAGCGCCATGATAGGACGCGACAGGCCAAGGGGCTCCCAGCAGCTCCTCCGGCGACTGTGGATCCTACAGGGGCGGGGAACTTCACGAGTCACTCGGCGAAAGGTCTCCGGCAGGAGGATTCCTGGATAGCGTTCCCTGAAACAGGAGGACGTGGGAAGTCCGGGGAGGGGGCTGTCTGATTTCTCTGATGGGAAATCAGGGGAGCCCCTGGCCGGAGATAAA